>APFE030832076.1:42272-56999 GCA_000404065.3 Pinus taeda
CTGTCTCCCTCTCTCTCTCTCTCTCTTCCCCTTCTCTCCCTCTCAATCTCATCCCCTTCTCTCTCTCTTCTCTCCTCTCTCTCTCCATCTCTCCTCTCTCTCCCCATCTCTTCCCTCTCTCTCTTTGTCCTCACCTTCTCTCCTCCCTCCCTTGTCCCTCCCTCTCTCTCCCTCCCTCTCTCCTCCTTCCTCTCTCTTCCTCTATCTCCCCCCCATTACTCACTCTCTCTCTACACCCTCCATCTTTGTCACTATCTCCTCTCTCCCCCCTCCATCTCTTTGTCTCCCTCTCTCTCTCTTCCTCTTCTCTCCCTCTCAATCTCCTCTCCTTCTCTCTCTCTTCTTTCCTCTCTTGTCTCCCTCACTCTCTCTCTATCTCTCCCTTGTCACTCCCTCTCTCTCTCTCCACCTCTATCTCTCTATGTCTTTTTTCTTCCCTCCCTCCTTCTCCATCAGCAATGAAATTCACTATGAAATATTTTGTCATTTACTATGGTACCCACGCATTTACATGTGCAAGTACCAAGAGGTGGAGAAGGGACAGCGCTACCTCACACACACAAAGAATCCAATATGCAAGTCGCATGTGGGCAAGCAAGGAGCCACAACCGCGTGTATGAATCACATGTGTCGACCGTGCAACCACGTGTGTGAACATATAGATGTTGTAGTAGTTCAGCAGAGCAGGGAGTCAATGCAACATTTTTTAGAGGATCGAAAAACCAATTTAGGTGCCCAGAATTTCTCCAGAAAATTTCTGAATATTGTTGTAACTTTGTATTTTCTTACTAGCCAGATTTTCCCAAGTTAGGAAATCTCTTGCAAGCTTGGACGAAATTTATGAATGAAAAACTGAATTTTGAAGGGCAAGGTTTTATCTATTAGTACAATTGAAATTGGTCGTCTCTTTTGCTTCTACTAAAAATTGAGTTACCAGTTAGAATCCCAGTAGCACATTTTGCTTAGTAAGCTAAAATATCAATTAAAATCATCAAGGAAATTTGCTAGGAAATAATTTGTCATTTACTAGGGTTAGAAAATTAACATGGTATCAAAGCATTTCTAAAGAGGAGGAAGCCGAATTCTGATTTGCATAGCAGAAAACCAGTAGAAATGCCAGCTACCAATCTCGGGGTTAGATGACAAGTCAGATAGAGTTTCTAACTTCCTATGTTGGAAGGCAAGGGTTATCTTCTTGTTGAAAGAAAATGATCTCTAGGAAATTGTTAATAAGGAGGTTTAGCCACCAACAAATGCAACATTGTCGGCAACCCATGAAAAGAAGGATATCAAGGTTCAGAGGGTCATCCTAGATGTCATGATAAATCACTTCATCGCTCACGCAGCAGAGAAGAAGACCGCTAGGGGAATGTTAAAAGCACTAGTGGATTTATTTCAAAGCAACAATGTGAACCAGAAGATGAACTTAAGGAACAACTTAAGATCCATGCAAAAGTCAAGATCGAACAATGTGACCAGCGACTTCATGAAGATCACCCAAGTACGTGATCAACGTGCAACATTTGGAGAAAAATTGGAGGTAAAACTAGTGAATGTGGCACTGAATGGGTTTACCAAGCCTTGGGAACCATTTATCAAGGGGATCTATACTCAGAAACACCTTCCGAATTGGAAAAGGATTTTGGATGATTGCATCCAAGAAGAGGCTCAAGAAGAGTCTAATCCCAATAGCCAAGGAGGTGGAGAGGAGAACCTAGCCTTAGTCAGTGATGCCAAGAAAAGCAAATGAGAGGGTTCTATCAAAAAGATCAGGGGTGAGGGGTCAACTTCACAGTTGGGTAAGAAGAAGGACAAGCAAAATCAAGTGCTTCATTTGCCACAATGATGAGCACTATGCATCACAGTATTGAAGAATCTAGGGCAATTAGGTTAATAAGATTCTTTTAACAAAGATAACTATTTGTGAGGTACTTTTTACTTTTTCTTATTAGCATAATCTTCTCTTGTTATTATAAGAGTATGTTTTCTTACTTCATCAAATAGTTACTAGAACAAAAGAGACAAGAACACAAGATATTGGCTTTCTTCCAGGGCCAAAACCTCTCACTCTTTGAAAGGAAAACCAACACAAATTCTTCTGCTAGAGATTCCAATTGACGAATACCAAGACCAAGACCAAGACCCTTGACCTATTAGCCACTCCAAGACCAAGCCATTGCTTCCTTTGACTATCTTTTCTTCTTCGTGATTCTTACTTCGCTTCTACCTTCTTTGCATCTCCACATCACTGTCTTATCAACATCCTTCCATCAAGATCTTCTTCTCATTGTCATGTCCTTCTATGAACTGTCTCATCCTCTTTGTTGCTACTGAACCATGAATTGTATAGAGATCCGACTTCTTCCTTTAGATACCCAATTTCTTCCTCTATATGATAGTCTGAGCTCTGCTCTCATATCCAAATCTTCATTGATCAGTTGTCTACATTCAAGAAGGATTTGAACTCCCTTCTCGATGGAACTATGATCTTGTAACCTTTGAATGTAGTCTAACATCCCCCCACCCCCACTTAATCTAATGGTGCATTAGTGAGCCGAAACATCATCCTAAATTTTTCAAACTTTTCTCTTCCAAATGCTTTAGTGAAGATGTCTACAATTCGCTCATTTGTGAAACAATGTATTCGATAAATAGTCTTGGCCTCTACATGATATTGAATCAAATGATACTTTGTGTCGATGTGTTTGGTTTAATCATCAAATCTGGGAATACTGGGGTTTAATCATCAAATCTGGGAATACTGGCAAAATTAATTGAAAAAATATTGTCAATCAGAAGAGGAGTAGAATTCACTTGTTTATCTCGCAAATCTTCACGAATTTTTCTAAGCCACGGAATCTCCTTTGTTGCTTTTGTAGCTACCACATAGTTTGCATTTGTCACAAAATCTATTGGAACTGACTATTTGTGTGACCTCCAGGAGGTAGTTCCTAATCCAAGGACTCGAAAGATACCCTGAAATATATACTCCATTTTCTATGTCTGCATCAAAGTCTAAATCACAATATCCAATCAAGTTGAAGTTATCCACTTGTGAATATTTCAGTCCAAATTCTTGAGTTCCTTTCAAGTCCCTTAGAACTCTTTTTGCTATAGACCAATGTCCTTCACAAGTCTTTTGCATAAATCTAGAAAGAACTCTGACATCAAATGAAACATTTGGTCTAGTAGTGGTGAGGTAGATAAGACTTCCCACAAGTTGCCTATACTTGTTAATTTCTAAGTACTAGTTTCAGATTATTGTTACTTTGTGGCTATTTTATCCCCAGAAAATATTTTACCCAGCAAATGAATTTTTTGCAATAAATAAAATTTGAAAACTACAAAATAGAATTACTCGGCTACTTTTAAGTTTTAACTCAATAATTTTGCAACAAAAATACTTGAAAAAATCGCAAACAAACAACAAAGATTTTGCACTCCAAATGTTTCTTCATTAAATTGTTCTCATTAAAATAATGGGATCCCTTGCCGGGGAAAATGGCCCTCTGAAAATAAACAGAAAATACAGCTAATGAAACTTGGCAAAATCGGCCTCTAGAAATTCTTCTTGCACTTTGTTGGTTGTCTCTCACAAGTTTAACCCTCCTGAATCAACTCAGCGTCTTCACTAGTCTGGCCTCGACCCTTTGAGCCTCCCCACACTCACAGCACCACTCTACAAACTCAGCCTTAACCCTTTCAGCCTCTCCAAGATCACAGCACACCTCGGCCTCAATCCTCTCGGCCTCTCCAAGCTCACAACACACCTCAGCATCAACCCCAAGCAAATATCGCCCCTATTCTTGTGTGTTCTACCTGCAAAAAATGTGCTCACTCGAACTCCTAGCTGCACACTTTTTTGATTTCTTCAGTGTCTTCACAAACCTGCAATTAACTCATGAAATTTGTTGGAATCTCTCAAACAACAACTATGTCTTCATCCTCTCCTTTAGGCTCCTTTTATAATTTCAAATTGCGCAAAATCCCTAACCCTCAATCAACATGGTATATAGCTAAGATTAAATCCTAACCCACTTTGATCAATGGCTAAGATTAGATCTAAGTCACTTAAATAAGTAAATATTTATCCTTGGAAATTTACTCAATCAATTAACCAACACTAATTAATTAAATTAATTACAATGTTTTTCATAATAAACTTAGAAAAGAAACCATATTAGTTGCTCCTTTTGAACAACAACCTAAAGAGGACTTCTCATGCATGCTAGACACAAGCCGATGTAGAAGACCTTCCAAAGCTACAAAATCAACACTCCCTCCTAGCAAGGAAGAGATTCTCCACCACCCCCAAATTCTCCATATAGAACACAAAATTCCCCTTCACTAGGGGCTTGGAGAGAATGTCTGCCACTTGCATCTATAGATATGTATTGCAAACTTACAGCACCTCTTTGGACCATGTCTCTGATGAAGTGATACTTGATCTTTATATGTTTGAACCTGTAATGAAACACTAGATTTTTCGAAAGCTTGGTGTAGCTTTGATTGTCACAGTGCATTGATGTGGGCCCCATTTCAAGACCAGTTAAACCCGTGAGCATTTTGCGAAGCCATATGGCCTCACAACTCACCAAACTCACAACCATGTACATAGCCTCTATTAAACTAAGTGCTACTTCTTGCTAAACCACAGGTTCATAGCTAATCCAAAGCTTTTACGAAAACCTCAAGTACTCTTTCTTTCCACTGCACTCCCAACCCAATCTAAATTTGTGTAGCCTTGCAACTGCACTCCACCAACTCTGACATACCTAAGTCCATACTCCATTGTACCTCTCAAGTACTTGAGCACATGTTTTGCTGCCACCCAATGAACCCTCCTCGACTCCACCATGAACTAGCCAAGGGTGTGCACAACAAATAAATATATGTCCTAGTGTTGACAAAATACACCAAGGACCCTATCAGCTACTTATTCAAGGTGGGATCTACCAACTCACTCCTAGAAGCATTAATCTTCCTCAAGTTGGTAATCATAGGTTTCGACATAAGCCTGCAATTCTCCATCCTTAATCTCTTCAAACTAGCAACCACAAACTTGACTTGCCCAAGGAATATCTCTCTTAGCTACTGCCACAACTCCAATCCCATAAATTAATGCATCATTCCTATGTCCTTCATCTCAGACACCAAAGCAAGGTCCTCCTTGCACATTTTTATGAACCTCTCAAATCCTGTCAAAAAGATATCATCCACATAGAGCACCAGGATGAGCGTTTCAGCATCAACAAGTACATAGTACAAGTTGGAATCAACCCAACTCATGGAAAATCCCAACCTAAGCAAGTATCCATCAATCCTTGAGTACCACACTCAAGGTGCCTGCTTAAGTCCATATGATGCCTTCTTCAACCTGCATACATGGGACTCTCTACCATGCACCTCAAATCTGTGAGGCTGCTCAATATGCACCTCTTCCTCAACTACCCATTAAGGAACACAATCCTCACATCCATCTAATGTATCCTCCACTCCATCTTCAAAGGAATGGAAATGGCCACCCAAATCAATGTATATCTAGCGACATAAGCAAAAGTCTCCTCATAGTCTGCTCCCTCCTTCTGGGAGAACCCTCTCACCATGAATCTCGCCTTATACTTCTCGACATTACCATATACTGCATGTTTATCTCACAGATCGATCGAGAAGTGACCATCAATTTCCACTTAGGCATTGGTACAATCTCCTAGACATCATTCTTCACGATGGAGTTGTATTCCTCCAACATGGCATCCCTCTAAACCTGTTGGTTTGTTGCCCCGTCAAAAGTAGAAGGCTCAAACTCTCTAATGTTTCTCATCAAGGCCAAGTAACTGAAAAATCTCCTCAGTGTTCTACTCTCCATGAAAGTGTTGGTAGGATCCTCCACATGCTCCTCTACATCCCTCCAAATCTGCTTGACCTATCTTAACCTGCTCCTAACAGAGCTTGAAGGAATATCTTTATCCTCCTAAAGATCAGTCTTCAGGGCCTCTTGCACCTGATCCTCCGCCAATGTTGGGTACAACCCACGTGACCTCCTAAAGGACCGAGGTCCTACACTCCTCAAATCTAACTTTCGTATTGACCATTGCTTTCCTTTGTGTTGGAATGTAGACCTTATAGGCTTTTGAAGTCTCACTGTATCCAACAAAGATGCCCCTTTCTACTGACCGCTCCAGCTTAGTCCTCATCTTGGATGGTATGTAGACATAAACTAGACTACTAAAGATGCGAAGGTGATGCACCTTTGATTTCACTCCTATGAAAACCTCCTCAAAAATCTTGTCCTCCAAAACTTTCTATGGACATCTTTTCTGCAAATACACAGTCATGTTATGTGCCTCTACCCATGAGAACATTGGTAGATCCTAATCATGGATCATAGCCTTGGTTGCACCAATGATGACCCCATTCTTCCTCTCTACCACTCCATTTTGTTGCAGACTATATGGCATTGTCAACTCCTTTTGATTCTAGCCTACTTACAAAAATTCTTGAACTTGTTGGAGGTATACTTGCTCCCATTATCTAATTTGAGAACTTTGATCTTCTTCCCCATCTAGTTCTCCACAAAAGCCTTACTCTTGAATTCAAATGAAGACATCATCCTTGACCTTCATGAAATATATCCATGTCCTCCTAGAGAAATCGTCTATAAATGTCACATAATAACAATACCCATGAGGGTGGGAGTGTGCGGAAATATTTTGGAAAACACCCGACCCTAAATATGTTTTCCAAAATATTCCCTCGCCCCCCACTCCCACCCTCACAGATTCCACTGACATAGGATCACATACATCAAAATGAATAAAGTCCAACACAACCTTGGACCTGCTCTCGCTGCTTGGAAATGCAATCTTGGCATACTTGCCAAGTGCACATCCATTGCACACTCCATCCTTATCTACATTGAATTCTAGAAGACTAGTGACCATCTCCCGTAACAATGGTAAATCTCTATAGTGAAAACGGCCCATCCTCCTGTCCACAACTCACATAGATTGTCAATATCATGCACTAGGGCTTGTTTTAGTTGTCCTCTCAACAAGTACAAGTTACCCTCTCTACCTCCAATTACTTGCCTCACGCTAGGATCAAATCACCTTGACCTAACAAGTACTTGTCCACCTGTAAAGCTAACCTCGAAACCCTTGTCCTCCACAGTCGAGACTAAGAGTAAATTCTTCTCAAGGCATAGTACATACAACACTTCACCTCCATAGGAATCCCTAAATCCAACTGGAACTGTATGTTGCCCACACTTTCTACTACATACTTGGTGATGTCACCAAGCTCCACATGTAGGTCTCTGTGCTCCTTAGCCATACTATCAATGCCACAACCCTCCACCGTAGCGATGCCATAAATACAAGACACCAATGAAAAGTCATTTTTTAACTTATTGGCTAACTCATCCATCTGTGCAGATGCAGCCACGGGTGTCTTTCCCTTGCCCTTCTTGTTTGGGCATTGACCTGCATAATGTCCCTATTTGTGACATGCAAAGCACTTGAATTTGCTCATGCCTATTTTCTTATCAGCCTATGCAATAGCTCTTCCACTTCGGTTCTGCTTAGATTTTGCCTTGCCCTTCTTTGTTGCCCAGCAAGAGCAAGGTTCTCCTCATCCCCACCATTACGTTGACCACCAAACAATGACTCCTCCCAAATCTCCTTTTGAGTGAAATCATCCCACAGTTTGTTCCAATAAGGAAGTTTGTCACGTGTTAGGATCCTTGTCACAAAGGTAGCCCATTGTTTGGAAAACCCACTCAAGGCTATATAGACAAGCTCATCCTTTGACACATCTTCCCCAACAGCGACAAGCTCATTTCGGACTTGCTTAATCCTAGAGAAATGATACCACTATGTCTAATCTATTCATCTTGGTGTTTCTCAACTTTTCTCTCAACACCACTTTCAGTTCTGGTTATCACTCTAGTACAGCTTTGTCAATGTTGTCCACATCTCACAGGGAATCTTCTTTCCTAATATGTGAGGGATCACATGATCGTTCACAGCATCCAAAATGATGAGTCTAGCTTTCACATCCTTCAAATTGTGAGCAACCTATGTTGTAGCATCTGAAGGAGGTTGTATTGTCAGTATCAACAAATTCCCATAGACAATTTTCCATGAAAATTGGTGCAATTCTCTCCTTCCGTGGACTAAAATTAGATGCCCCCTCCAGCCGGTGTTCAAATCTCAAACTGGTAGAGGTCATTTTTCTCAGATCAAACCTTTAGCCACAAAGCCCTTCTGCTGAAAATAAAAATATGTTGTTATAACCCTTGTGTTATTGATCTTCCCTTCTTCAGAGTTCCTAGCGCTTTGATATTATGCTAATTTCCAAGTTAACAGTTTCAGAATTTCGCTTCTTTGCAGCTATTTTATCTCTAGAAAATACTTACCCAGCAAATCTGCAATAAATAAATTCTGAAAACTACAAAACAGATAGACTTAGGTACTTTTTAATTCAATAATTTTGCAGCAGAAATACTGCTGAAAAACAAAAAACAAAAAGAAATCAAACAAATAGCAAATATTTTGACTTCCAATTTTTTCTTCATTAAATTATTCTCAAAAAAATGAGGGGCTCCCTTACCAGGAAAAATGGCCCTTTGAAAATACACATAAAGTAGCTGATGTAACCTAGAAAAATCGGCCCCGACAAATTTGTCTTGCACTATATTGGTTGTCTCTCACAAGTCTGATCCTCCTGAAGCAACTTGATCCCTCCATGAGTGCAGCCTCAACAATCTCGGCCTCCTCACACACATGGCACCATTCTACAAACTGAACCTTGACCCTCTCGACCTCTCCAAGCTCACAACACACTTCAGCCTCAACCTCAAGCAAATATCGGTCGTCCTCTTGTGCGCTCTACCTACAAAAAATGTACTCAAACTCCTAGCTACACACTATTGATTTCTTCATCCTCTTCACAAACCTGCAACTAGCTCATGCAAATTTGTTGGAATCTCTCCAAAAGCTATTGTGTCTTCATCCTCCCACTTAGGCTCCTTTTATGATTTCAAAAAGAGCAAAATCCCTAACCCTCAATCTCCAAAGTGATACACGGCTAGGATTAAATCTTAACCCACTTGGATCAATGGTTGAGATTAGATTTAAGTCACCTAAATAATTAAATATTTAACCTTAGGAATTTCCTCAATTAGCCAACATTAACTAATTAAATTAATTAAAGTGCTTTTCAAAAGTTAAACTTAGGAAATTATAAATTTTATACGTTTGACAGAAGAAGTAGACCTTTGCAAAGGACTACCTGACCATATCCTTCTGACACAACAATCAGTGTTGGACCCAATTCTTAGGTTATGATATTACGGCATTCAAGTGTCTTCTTTGTCTTCAAACTGGACATTTTCAAATCACATGTCCTTTGGCAAAGAAAGATTCTAGGAAGAAAAAGAAACCAGCTAAAAAGCCTAAGGGATGGCAATTTCCAGCGCAACAACCCAACGAAGAAGAGGAAGAGGAGAACTTGGGCAATCCCATAAATGAGGAAAATCAAAACCCACAAGCAAACTTCAGCAAATAAAGGAATCACCCAAGAAGGAATCGTGATATCAAGTTCGCAAAATCCAAGTGTAGAAGGAAACTCAAGCCAAGCAATGCAGAAGGAGGAGACAGGATGATTCAAACATCCTTATTCAACTAAGAGCTCAGACTCAAACAAAGAACAACCGAGGAAGACAGAAGAGAACAAGCTAATCACTGTAACAGCTACTCCCGATCAAGGAGGATGGCGAAAAGTAGAAAAGAAGAAAGGTAGATAATGTAGCTAAGCAATTTTGCTTAGATCCAAGTTAATTTTCTGTTTTTTGGTTTTTGATTTTATGAGCACCAGTTATTGATTAGTTCTGTTGTATGCTTTTGTAGCTCCTACAACATGTAATTTTGTTTTCTCAAATAAAATTACGATTTTCCTTGGGGAAAAAAGTTAAACTTAGGAAAGAAATCATATTAGTTGCTCCTCTCAAACAATCACTTAAAGAGGACTTCTCCTACATGCTAGACACAAGCCTATTCAGAAGACCTTTCGAAGCTACAAAATCAGCAGTACTTGACTGCATTCTCAAATTCATTCCCTTCTTTTGATGTGAGCTTTAGATTTTGTACCATTGGAGTAGATAAAAGGATTGCATTTAGCCATGCCAAACTTGTTCAACAATTCTCCAATATACTTCCTTTTAGAGAGGACTATATACTTTGGATGTTGAGTGACTTCAATGGCCAAGTAGTAATGAAGGTGTCCCAAATCTGTCATCTCAAAGCCCGGCCCTTCTTCAACTCTTTCTTTACGGATGCAATATAGTTTTCATTGTTCCCTGTTATTAATAGATCATCTACATAAATCACAAGATGTACAACAATTTTGCCAACTTTCTTGACAAACAAGATTGCATCATCAAGATTAAAGTGTTTGAAATTAAATTTTAGAAGATGCTCAGTTACCTTTTCCTACCAAGCTCACAGTGCTTGTTTTAGGCCATATAAGGATTTGATAAGTTTACATACTTTCTGTTCTATTCCCTTTGCAACAAAGCCTTCAGGCTGAACCATGAAGACATTCTCTTTCAAGTTTCCATTCAATAAAGTAGTCTTCACATCCATTTGATGAACTTTCCATCAATTATGAGCTGCCAAGGCAAAGAGAGTTTGGATGGTGGCCTATTTTCCTATGGGCGCAAAAGTCTCTTCATAATTCACAATCAACACGTGCAAATCATTTTTCCATGAGCCTTGCTTTGTGTTTATCAAGTGAGCCATCTGATTTGTACTTGTTCTTGTCCACGCATGTGCATCCAATTGGTTTGGCTTTGAATGGAGGGTCCACCAACTTCCATTTTCTATTTTTTATGAAAGCATCATACTCCCTCCACATTGCTTCTTTCCATTCATCGTGAGAAGCAACTTCTTAAAAGGAAGTTGATTAAAAGTTAGTAAGATAAATTCAATTCGCAATCATTTGAAACATCCATATCATCTACATCAAGTGAATCAGAGTATCTACATCACCTCCATTTTGTTTGGTGGAACCTCTGGTTCCTGTCTTTTCGACCTCATCAAAATGAACACTTCCCAAGTGTTTTGGTGAGCCATTTTAGGGGACCTTTCTAAGATGGTCGAAATTGCTCCACTGATTGAGATGGAGACGCATCAAGATTTAGCCTTCCAATCCTCTCAATCAAATCACTCAAAGGGTCTTTTGAATCTGAAGAAGTGATCGGCAGTGTTTTACAAACCGGCCGGGTCAGAACCAACCCGGACGAGTTGGTCTGGGTCATTACCTTGGGCATTGAAACGGTCAGCTAACCGGTTCGGTCGGCCGAGTCAGCAATGACCCGGCCGAGTCACTCAATGACTCGGCCAGGTCATTGCTGACTCGTCGAAACGGCCGGGTCCGCTATGAAACGGCCGGGTCACGGAGACATAACATCTGCAAGTTAAATGCCAATACTTCTGCAAGTTGAGTATGTGTTTTGTAATGGTTCCATGTTGTTATATTAAAGAGTTTGCTCATAGTTGTGGCAATTTTGATGAGTTGTCTCAATCTCTCCTTTGCTCCCCATTACCATGTTTCTTGTTGTAATTCCTGTGGTTCATTTTTATTGACATTCATATTGTCACATGGGGGTTTTCAATATTAAAGTCAGGTTGATAAAACTGCTTTGGGCAAAAAACAAAACTCGGCCTGTAGCCTATGTTCCATTTATTATGAACAGTTTTGATTTGCTATAGCTAAACCTGCTCTTGTATGAATATATCAGTTGTTGCATAAATTATACACATTGATAGCCTAAATGCAGGTCTCATATCAACCTCGCCTTATCCAGAGCTTGTGAATTATAACTCAAATGCATAAAAATATCACCATATAACAAGCCTCTGTCCAAAACATATATTTGAAAGTATTCTTGAATCTTGTGTACTTTCAGCCACCTTTTCCACAGCACCTTCATCTAATTTCACTTTGTCAATTACCATAGCTATATATGATTCATGCATCTCCTTATTAGCTTTGATAATATGTTGAGCACTGATGATTCCAGCCCTATACTTATTCTCACGGTTTAAAAAATGATATGGGCTGCCTTCATAACTGTACTACTTGGCCACATTTTATTTGCTTAGAGAAGATCACGTTTCATTTTGCCCATTATGTTTAAAATTATGTTTAAAATCTTCAAATTTATGTTTTTTTATCAAAAAACTAAATATTTAATGTATTTTTTACAACGACCGAGTCATTGAAAACGAGTCGGCCGGGTCATTACCGTTTCGGAGTTGGAGTCGGAGTCATTGCTCGGCCGAGTCGGAGTCGGAGTCGAAGTCTTAAAACATTGGTGATCGGAACTTCATGTGAGGGATAATCTACTATTTTTTTGTTGTGATAAAGCTTTATTTTTGTTGTGCTCTTTTCATATTATTTTATATTCTCTTATTAGCTCTTCTTGCATTTTATACAAAACACGAAATGATCTTTCTATTTTTCTATGAAATTGTCCCAATTAAGGCTGTGATTAGAATGAGGAGGTCAAATCAATATTGCTCTAGCAAGGGACATCCCATCCATATTGCTCTAACAGGGGACATCCCCACTACAAAGTGTGCACTATAATTACGTGCAAATTCCATTTAAGTATAGTTTTCTTCCAAGGTTGACTATTTGTAGGCTACTGATGACCTTATAATTTATTGTCGATTCACTCTCTATTTGTCCTAGTGTACCATGGGGATACTTAATTAAGTGTAGGTTACATTTCATGCATCTCAAGGAGGCGGGGATGGATAGGAAGCATTCTCTATTCAAGCCTTCAATAATTCATTCTTATCTAAAGGTTGTGACAAGGACCATTCATACTAGCAAACTCGGTACAAAAGTACAAAAGATGACCTTCTTGGCCTCACTTCTTACCACATCAAATCCAATTTCCAATAGAAGTGAGTATGAAAGATTCCCTTTATTTTTCCATGTCTTCTCTTTACGTGCATTTTGATCCTTAAAAAGTACAATTTGCTTAGAAGCTTGTTTTTGCTTCAAATAATGGAAGTACATTGTAGTAGCATCATTGCCCTCATTGTCCATTATAAATTCTACTCAGATTTGTACAATTGAGTAGACCCCACTCCAAATCTTTTCTATATTTGACTTATTTGTGTTATAGGATGACACTCTTTCCTATTGACCTTAAGCAATCATTCAAGCCCAACCATGTAAAAACCTAGTTGTCCATTGGCTTCCATCACTCCACCATAGGATCGATACCAAATTATGTTGCCAACAAGGAACAAGAATAAAATCCTTAGAGATGGCTTGTTCAAACTAATGGGATTCCAACAAGGAAGTAATCAACTTGTATGATATAGAAGAATATGGACCACGCTTCCCTCTAAGGAATATGTTGCCAACAAGGAACAAGAATAAAATCCTTAGAGATGGCTTGTTCAAACTAATGGGATTCCAACAAGAAAGTAATCAACTTGTATGATATAGAAGAATATGGACCACGCTTCCCTCTAAGGAATATAGTGGCACAAATATGCATATGATCTAAACATACAACTAATTCTTTTGCTAGAACAAATCACCTCCACTTGCCACAAAATGTAGCCAGCCATTCACACATTTGCATAGTATTTGTTAGGTCATTCTTGATGTTGATATCAACCATATTGACAACAGGACTTAATAGCCCCTCATTTCTATATATTTTTTCTTGAGATTGGTATGTGAGGTCCCTAATATAGATCATAGTCTACTCATGTATGCATTTATGCAGTAAGTGTAATGCCTCCTCCCCTAACTATTGCACCTCTATTCAAGCATATTAAGGCTCCCCAATGATCCCTTTAGCAATGGGAAGAAAGTGACACATCCATTTCCATAATTTTATTTCTCCATCAGGACCATATGGAGTGGAAAAGCCCCAAAATATCCCAACAGCAACAATTGTCGTCCAACACCACCAAGTGAGAGGGTCCATCCCTTGTTTTTTTTAACAAGAACTAGTAAATTATATTATCAAAAATTGCTACAATAGGGTTAACAATATGCCAATATGTGTGCAGGATGATGATGCAAGCCGGAAGATGTCATGATGAAAGACCAACAACAAAGGTGATTTGATTTAATGTTCATTCCTTTATTTTTGAATGAAATTTGGATGGGCTTATGCAGGGGCTACCAAGGGAAGATCTATGGATATCTTCCACCCATGATGTCCATGAAGTAGGATGAAATATCCTTAAGAAATCATGGCATGAAGGAAGCCAGAAAGGAACCAATGGATCACTTTCCGATAAAAGGAATAATGACATGACTATCTCATGGATGAAAGTGATGGATGGTCTGTGCCCTACAAAGAATTCCCAAAACATGAAGACTCCTGAATAAAGAAAAGAAGTTCATGACATCGTGAGGAGGAGTTCTTCAAGTAGTTGGTTGTCCCATCATCTCCACCGGAGGAGCTGTTGTAGGTCCCTAATTAAGAGGAAGCTTGGAAACAAGTTTCTTACTTGGTAGAAACTTGGAAGTAAAATTCCTAAGCCAAGAGGGAGCTTCGGTACATTCCTTCATTGGAATAGGTATGTCCTCCCTAATTAAGAGGGAGAGATAGACACATCATTTTTGTCTTCACTTGGGAAGATAGAATGGAGGACTGGGTAAACATCTGATGCTCTTTGAGGATGA
>APFE030832076.1:57019-67256 GCA_000404065.3 Pinus taeda
GGGATTCGAAACGTTGGTGTAAAAATTCTCTTACTGTGGATTCTCCGATCAAAGATTCAAAAAGCACAAACCACAGATCTCTGAAATCCAATAAATTAGATTTCTGTACTATTTCTCTCTGCTGAATTATTGAAGATAAAAGAAGATTTGATCAAAGGGTTTCCCCATATTGGGGTTTGTCCCTGGCTAGTCGCCACATCTCGTGTCTCTTGTCTTGGCTTGTTTTCTGTTGATAGTATAAATGTTATATCTGCACTTTACTTAATGTACTCGTGATTGCTAATCTGTGGATAATAATAAGAAAAACAAGTAAATTGCTCTAAGCATAGAATATAGAAAGGCTATTAAAATCCCACACATATCTGCCATAACCTTCTGCAGTGATTCAAATAAGTGCAATTTGGGAGAGGACTGTGTATAAGAGTTAATAGAAATGTTTCATTGTGCCCCCTTCACTTTGAGAGAGACCAGGATCATAGAATTGTCCTCGTGCCAATAAATTATATTTACAGTTGTCACAAAGTGATGGTTAAGGAATGGGCTCTAATGTGACCACATTATTAAGGTCTGAGGTCCCTTCTTTTTGTGAAGTGGCTAGGGATGCATAGTGATCTGCTTGTGCATTGTTGTCCCACAAAGCATGGTAAAAGCTGAGGTTGGAGATTCCTCTCCAAGAGGGAGAGGTTTTAGCCCTAGCAGAATGCCTACATCTTGTGTTCTTGTCTCCTTGTTTTTGGTAGCTATTTGATGAAATAAGAAACACACACTTTGATAATGTCAAAAAGAAGATTGTGCTAATAAGAAAATTAAAAAATGCCTCACAAATAGTTATCAAGTCAAGAAGAATCTCATTAACTACATATGCCGTAGATTCTTCAACATGGTATCAGAGCTATGGTTGCAGTCTAAGGAAGGGCATAAAAGAGACACTTAAGGATTAGCTTCAAGAAGGACATTAAAACAAGTTGAAGGAATTGAAGGATCAGTCTTCAACAAGCAGTACACAACAACAAGACAATTCAACATCAATCTCAGTTAAAGTGAAGTCTCAATACTCGTGCTCAGAAGTTGGATCACTATGAATATTCAGATGGTACAAACTGGTACAGGTTCTCTATGACACAGAACAGTGACATATTCGAACTCCTCTATCAGTCTTGATGAGCACAACAAAGTATAAATCCTCGGTAAATGAACTCGGTGGATACTCTGTCTCGATGAAAAAGCAGTATCCCCTGTCTCGACACTCTTATGATTTTTGTCTCAATGAGAATACTGTCTTGACATCAACGCGATCATTGTGTTGGTCTCCTCATAATCGAAGTCTTCAACATATTCTTGGCATGATCATGGTGATACTCTTACGGACTTAACATATTCATCTTGGTCTCTGTTTCGGTAATTTCTTGGCATAAGAATAATGGTCTCGAAGATCCTACAGGAAACACACAATCTCGGTCTGATAAAACTATATCCACAGTTTGATGAAATGGTACAATTCGACGAAGTATTACTTAAGCATGGAGATCTCAATACTACTCATGATGCTTAGTTATTGAGGATCTCGGGTAAAATGCCATCATTTGGCTAACTCCATATAAGTCCTCGATACAAGGAGACATTTCTTCTCTGTCTCTGCAAAAAATATACTTTTAGAAACTCGGGAAAGGAAGGCAGACAGTCTCTCTATTCACAATTCAGTTACTATCTTTGTCTATGTTATTCAGTGACAAGTGCCTCTCTACACAATTCGTATGTACAGTGCTCATAGAACTCACTGTCTCGGTACAATGTCACAGCGATATACTTGTCACAGTTTCGAATCTTGTCCGTCAACATGATCTCAATAGCATGATGCTGAGATCAGAGCATGATTTTGCTGATGCTAAGTATAATAAGGTCCACTTGTGGGATGGCAGTATCACGAGCATGTCAACAATGTGTTCAAATACAGGAGTCGAAAGTACCATGAAGATGAATTAGGAATCAAGATGATCTCAAGATTATAAAGCAGTTTTGGTGATGACAAGATAAAAAATGTCATGGTGCTAGAATGTCTCCAAAGAAGTCTTGGTAAAAGAATACTAGCAGTTCATGATGGGCAGCTCAAGCAAAGGAAGCATCAAGGTGAAGATCTCCTATTCACATGCCAAGTAAGTATTTCTCATGTTTAATCAATTTTTGGTTTAATGACTTCGGTTTGCAAGGTAATGGAAATGCTAGAGGATAATCATAATCCTCATAAGAAAGGCCCTTGAATGAAATAAGGACGATAGTTATGGTCCTCATAGATGAGTGAAGTCGTTGAATGAGGTCTCCTTTGAATTCATAAGGTAGACATTAGGGAAGCTAGAAAAGGAATTACGAACAGTATGGTTCTTAAAAGAACATTGGTAGAAGGAAAAGAAAATTCATCTCACTGGATAGGATGGAAGAAGTTGAATGCAGCCCATGGTAAGAGGGAGTAGAATTCTTTAAGTTAGTCTCTCCATATAAGTCTCCTTTCGGGCTCCTAAATCCTGCGAAGAATGTGAGTACAATATTTTATCGGATATGATGTGACATTATGGAAGTATTCGAAACAAGATCCTGTGACATCATCACGAGGATGACTATAATCACAAGGATAAGTAAGATACCTCTTTCAACAACTTAGGGTTTCTATGAAAGAAGGAAAGTTGTAGGCAACAACTTTGTAGAACTCAAACATTTGAAGAATGCTCATCATGCATCAAAAGGGAAACATCTGCTGGATATGGATCTATAAGATCCTCAAGATTCTCTGATGGAATCTTCACTGATCCAGGGATGAAGCAAGTGTTTCAATAGAAACTCCAACTTGTGAATTTCATAAATAATGATATGATGACATAAGAGCAGTTCAAGGGGTTGAAGATATTTCAGTTAAGGAAGCTGTTGAAAGAATTTTGGACAACCTAAAAGGTAAAATGAGGTATGTATACTTGTATTTGAGTTTTATAATGTCATGTCATGGTTGCAAATCAATACCTCTATCTTGAGAAGCATGATTGAAGGAAAAGGATCTCCTCCTTTGAAAGGATGCAGAAAGACATAAGTCACACTAGATGAAATCAACATAATATGTCCTCATATGAAGTATGAGGTGATTGACTACAATGAAGAAACTCCGATTAAAAGCTGTTGGGAATGGAATGTGTGAGGAAGGAAGAGATCGTGAGATATGCAACCATGATAAAGGCAATCAACATCCAAAAGACCAAGAAGATTGGAATAGGAAATCTCCCAAAAAGATATGAAGACTCTGATGAAAGTCTGAAAAAGATGAAGACCCTTGACAATGGATATCTTTGGGAGATATGTCAGTATGTGTGCAGGATGCTGATACCTACAGAAAGATGTCGTGATGAAGAGCCACCTAGTAAGGTATGATTTGATTTAATGATATAATTGATTTCTTGAATAATATTTGGATAAGTTCATGCAGGGCTATTTACAAGTATAACTAGCATTCATGTGATGAATGGAAGAAGCATGATGAGAAAGAAGTAGTCATATGATGAAGGTTCTAGACATGAAGAAGGCCACTTTCTATGAAGAAAGGAATGCCATGACGAACTAAGGAGGAAAGTGATCAATGACTGTTGCCCTACAAGAAAGAAGCTCAACTAACTTTCATGACATCAAGAAGAGAAGTTGATCAAGTAGTTGAAGGACCCACGAAGAAGAAGTTGCTGATGTATTTAAGAGTCCCTAGCTAAGAGGAAGCTTTGACAAATCCCTGATCAAGAGGGAGCTTGAATTAGATCACCCCTGATTACAAAGGAGTGACAGTTGTGTTTTTCTATTTCATGTGTCATGCACTAGGCCAGGACTAACAATCGTAAGTCTAGATGAAGACCATGAATGGAAATGAAGACACATGATAGACACAACATTCTTGTTTTCACCTGAGAAGAAAGAATGGAGGGTTGGGTAATCATCTGGCATCCGATACTCTTTGAGGATGTGTAGGGCATCCAAGGTAAGAGTAGGCAAGAGGACCAATATTCTTTGAGGGCTGGGAACCCAAGATAAGAATAGTTCTAGAAGGTCATACTCAGTGAACGCCCAGATGGGTATGTACCTTGAGAGACAATGATGAAGGTGTCTATAAATCATTGGTCTTGCCAACATTGTAGCTCATGGTCTTGTGGAGAGATGGAGCTGTTATTCAAGGCCTTGCACTGTGACAATGTTGGTTGATATGATGCTATACAGATGGGTTTACCAATCCGATTCTTCTTATGAGAAATTCTTTAGATTGAGAATGGCCAAGTACCATTGTAAATACCTCCCTAGTTAAGAGGGAGTGTTGAAGAAAATGTAACTAGGTTCGGTATTTATACATGTAATTTTGATCTTTGTACTTATAAAGAAAAGAAATATTATTTTTGTAAATTATATGAATGAGTTTCTTGCTCATTCCATAGGTCTAGGAAAGTCAAAGAGTCAAAATCATGTTAAAGAGCTCTTCTTGAGCATATTTGTAATGTATATGAAGCTACCTAGTGTCTAGAACAACCCTCCAAGACCAGCGCAATCCTCTTGAAGACAAGCAAGCAAAACGATGAAAAAATCTGTCATGTCGGCCAACAAAATAATTTAAATTGAAGTCATGTCGGCTAGCAAAAGATACACAACAGATCACTTGGTTATGTTGTCTATCTATGGAGGCATGACCACTATATATACCCACCTAGGGTCACCGCAAATGAGAGGAAAATAATCTTGCATTTTCTCTGAAATAACTCGAATAAGAACAGGGTTTGCAACTTTGCATATCTTGAAGAAGTACATTCTCAGATGGGATAGTTAGGAGCAGGATCTTGGTGATAAGGTATGGTGATACCTTCACATTCCACTCTGAAATCTCGGTCAAGTTCAAGGTGCTGAAACTCGGATGGGTACAAGATTGTGTCTCTTCGCATAAGATCAAACTTCGGATAACATCACTGTGATTTTAGATTAGTGCTATTGTAATGGTTACATTCTCGGCATAAGTCTAAAGATAAGGGTCTCGGTGCTACTCTCTGCAGTCATAACCTTAAGCATAGTTATGATCTCAATGGTGACTCTGTCTCAAGGATATAATCTCATTGAAGGAGTAGCTATGGTGAAACAGTGAAGATCCCGGTGGTACAGACACAGTGATGATCTTGGAAAAGGTGCAGTGATGATGATGATCTCAGCAATATGAAGAAGAGGATTGATGTCTTGGTCTTGGAGTGGCTCAGTCAGTTGAGGGTCATGGTCTTGGTGTTCGCCAATTGGTATCTCTATAAGAAGAATTTTGTGCGGGTTTTCCTCTCGAATAGGGAGAGGTTTTGGCCTTGGTAGAATGCCTACATCTTGTGTTTTTGTCTCTTTGTTTTTGGCAGCTATTTGATGAAATAAAAAACACACACTTTGATAATGTCAAAAAGAAGATTTTGCTAGTAAGAAAATTAAAAAATGCCTCACAAATAGATATTAAGGCAAGAAGAATCTCATTAACTACATGTGCCCTAGATTCTTCAACAAGAACGACATCCAGAGAGAGGCAAACGTTGGCCCACGCAGAGTTGATGCAGTGGCAGCGTAGGCCTTTGAGGGAGCTCGAATTCCTACTGAGGAAATCGAGTTTCAGTAGCCAAGAACCGGGGTGTGAGACGAGAGCCAAAGATTCAGATTTTCCAGCCAGCAGAGGTTTTGGAGAAGGAGCAGCGTGACATCCACCAGGGGTGATGTAGGAACTACGTGGGAGTGACACAGTTTTGTGCAGAGGCTACACAGAGGGTACACAGAGGCTCCAATTCAACGTGATCAGACTCAAATTATCCCAGTGACAGGGTGAGAACACTTCACCATTCGTTTTGTCCAATTTCTCTCTGTATCAGATTGCTAGTTGAGCATCCAAGAATTGTACTCAGATTTACTACTGCATAATAGTAAAACCCTCAGATCTGCTGCATTGGTTTTCCCACTTTGGATTTTTCCAGGGACATTTGTCCAAAAATAACGGTGTTATTGTGTTGTATTTTCTTTCTTGCTCAGTCTCTTGTTTCCGCATATAAATTAATTAAGTGAAGGCTGCAGTGTCTGTATTTCAATATTTTCAGTAGGAAACTGCAAATAACTTGTTCATGTAAATCTAACAAGTAGGAGAAATATCATCAGTTGCTGCAATAGGGATTCCGGTTTAGGAATTTTCACATGGTATTAGAGCTGCAGGTGGAACAAGAAGAGTAGTGACAAAGAACCCAACACTGAGCAGAAGAGGAAGATCGAAAAGCTGTCAGAGGTAGCAGTTCGAAACCCCAGAGGGTTTGTGCAGTTCTAGCCAGAGGGCTGAAATTTCGAGGTAGCCTCTCTTCGAGTGAGTCGACGGAGAGACGGACTTTAGATCAAGATCTTGCCGTGGCAGAGGGAGCAGTGCTGAAGCCTCAGTGTGAGGAGAAGCTGGTGGGACACATTTTTTTGTAGGCAGTTTTCTGGGCAGAAAATTGTTAGAAGAAAGAGGAGAAGCATAGTTGAGGGGATTTCTTCCTCAAAGAATTCCTAGCCAAGGAATTCGAATTCTCTAGAGCTGAGCAACAACAAGGGGCAACAATTTTATTAGCTCTAGCAAGGAGTGCGCAGGCTATCCCAACAATAACGTAGAGGAGAGAGGAGATTTTCAACATTTGTGGCAGAAATGGTAACCAGTGGTTTGAGGGATCAGGGCAGGTTGGATGGGGCATCCAACTACGTCATCTGGAAGGCAAACATGTCGTTCCTTCTAGACGAGCATGCCCACAAGACATATGTCAACAACGTGGTGGCTGTCGTTGCAGATGCAGATCCGTTGAAGAAATACAAGCCTGAGATGGCAAAGACGAAAAGAATGATCCTTGATAGAGTGAAGGATCATGTGGTCTGTCACATTGCTATTAGGGGGACTGCTAAGGAGATGTGGGACGCTTTGTCTACATTATATCACAGATCTTCCGAGCAGTGAAAGATGTACCTTGAGTAGAAATTGAGATCCACTCAGATGTAGAAGGGGGAGCTTGTGGATCCATTCCTCATGAAGCTTCAGGAGATTCGTGATGAATTGATTGCTGTGGGGCATACACCTCAAGATTTAAGAGTTGGTTAGATTGGCCCTCAATTTAGTCTCAGATGAGTAGCAAGTCTTTGTCTAGAGTATCTTGGGCAGAGCAACTTTGCCAAATTGGGATGAGATGTGGGAAACTCTGAAACAAGAGGAGCCGAGGAGAGACTTAGTCAAGGTTAAACTTGATGGAAGCGGCAACAGTGGGTCGAAGCCCAAGGATGACGAGAATGCAGCCCTTGCATCGAAGGGACAACAGGAGCAATGGAGACGTAAGAAGGACGTCTCGAAGATCAAGTGTTTCAGGTGTGGTGAGATGGGTCACTACGCTACACAGTGTCCTCTTAGAAAGAAGGACAAGGATGAGAAACACGATCCAAAGGCTGCGCCCGCAAAGATCGAGGAAGAGGAGTTCGCCATGACAACCGAGATACCTCCAGGCGGGAGGTGGGCTGATTTGGAGTTGTAGTTCGAAAGAGATACAGATGGGTAGGATCCTTGAGGAGCCCACCTCTTGGATCAATTCCTTGCTACAGGGGCCCAAATCAGAAGTAGCAGGATGGACTAGTGCCGGATGGTGGCAAGGAGTGTCGGGGAGACAGTTGCAGTGGCTAGGAGCATCAGAGACTGAACATCGCAAAGCAGAGTTGGCAATCGTGTAGATGGCACAGAGCAGAGGTCAGTGAGAGCGCAGTAGATTCAGAGGGTCAACGTAGAGACTAACAGCAGTCAGGCTTCAACATTCACGTGGTATCACACTGAACACAATTAGTTCAATAATTTGGGATGTTTTTCCATTGCTGATGGAGTAACAACAACAAATTGCAGTGCAGTGGCAATGCTAACAACAACACGGATGCAACACTTGTAACGACCCATCTATAAATACAAAGAACACAAGCATAATAGCAGGTATACGGTACATGCATATGATAGCTACATATGCATGTGTCGCATACACCGCACTAGTATTTTATACTAAATTGATTATAAGTGCTAAATACCATGACCCTTCTGGGAAAAGAAGTCTACTCATTCATCAATATTGCGTAATGTATGGTTAGACCAAGAGGACTATATATATATTATATATATATATATGCTCCAGAATATTGATAAAATCTATTATAAATTAAAATAAAGGTTAGTATAATATAAATAATAATTAAAAAAGATCATTATAAATTCTAAAGTTATATAAAACAAATATAAATAAACTTTTATTAAAACAATATAAATAACTTATATTAAAATAAATATAAATAAAACTTTGTGTTATGTTAAAACATATATAACGTTGTAATGTTTTAAATGGTACGTATGTAATGTCATATTAAAAGAACGATTTATAAATATCATATGGTTCAAAAACATAAAGGGTATTCATCACGACTTGAATGGAGACCAGGAGGGGATTCGTAGGCGGAGGCGTGGCATTAACAGGGTTAGCGGTGGCTGCAGGTGGAAGGGCGGCCACCGCCAAACCAGAGGATAAAGACCGCAGGACAGGGATTGAGCAGAGGAGGGAGAAAAACCAGGAGGAAGAATTCGGAAGGCAAGGGAGTCAGCGATTGGAAGAGCTTGAGTGTTCTGAGGTTCTGGGCAGGGGGACAGTCAGCTTCTGTTGAGAAGCTTACTGGATTGAGCAGCCAGGCTCTGCTCAGACTGGCTGGGAGGATTCGGTCTCTCGGTAATTGTAGCAGCATAGCCGGAGGCATCTTCAACTGTAGCAGTTCAGGTAGGTACCTCAACAGTCCCATTAATTGATTTTGTTAGGTCCAATGAGAATGTTACAGGTTCATGCTTTAAATTTCTTACTGTTTTCTGTACATCTGTTTATTGGTTCTTACAACACTTGAGAGGGAGTTGTAATACAGATGCAGTGTTGACAGTGGCAGTGTCAGCGACAGTACAATTACAGTAGCAATGCAGTAGTTGGTGGACAACATGTCAGACATTAGCAGCGCAAAGGACAATGTTATGAAGTTAGGGTGATGCTTCAATGGGAGGCATTGCTCGAGCACATTCCTCGCTAAGCACTCTTTGGCTCAAGAGTCCCCTCTCTAAAGTTCTCTACCTCACCAAACTCACAATAGCTCATAGTCACTACTCTAACATAGTCTCATCCATCCAACAATAGGGTAAAAGAAAAGTCCATTCTCTCATGGTTTGCTCCTTCTTTTATAGGAGTCCTCATAGGTGACACTTGACATTTCATGCATAATTAATTATTTTTGTTAATCCAATAGTTTGATTATTCACCCACCCATGTGCCACTCTTTCACCAAGGATCTCCAAAATTATTTACTTAAATTTTAATTTAAAAATAATATTTTTCCTCATCCCAACAAGACTTCCTATTTCTTCTCCTCGTTGTTTCTTGATCCCCCTTTTCTACTCCTTAATTTGTGTTCATTACTAAAATCAATTGATAAGTCTCAGATTTGGTCCCCTAACTACTTCCTAATTTAACTCAATTTGTCTCTTAGATGGATATTCTTATGTTGGTTGTTGCCACATGGAGGTTCTCTAAATTTCTCTAAAATTTAATCTATTAATCTTATTTTAATTCACCATCCTCTTCTCTTAATGCAATTTAATTACTTTAGGATTAATCTTTATACTTACATTTGTCTCTTTTTCCCCCTTTTACTTAATTAAGTTACCTATGTGCATTATCTACCTAATATTTTCCAACATGGGAAGGGTAGAGTTTTCAAGGTAAAATATTTTATTTATTTCTATTATCCCCTTAACTCAAGTTTTATTCTTGATTTAATTACCGTGGTTCTAACCTCATTTACCACTTGATGTGAATTTATAGGGTTTTCATACCTTGATTATATTTATTAATTTATTTATTTTTAATGATTCTAAGGGTGCCAAGTTGGTCGTGCCCTTCAAGAACTCCCCTTGAAGTTCCAAGGATGTCACGCCTAACAGTTTATTTGTGATGCCAAGGGTGCCAATTTGGTCACACCCTTCAAGAAATTCCCTTGAAGTTCCAAGGGTGCCACACCAATTGCTCTTCAAGCATCCAGTGGCTACGAGGGAAAAGTATAGGGTGCAAAGGCACATACCACTATCATCTCTTATGTTGCCTGCTATAGTGAGACTAATTGTGTCGAGGATCAAGGAATCCGC
>APFE030832076.1:67767-85177 GCA_000404065.3 Pinus taeda
AATATATATATATATATATATATATATATATACATATATGACAGGTTTCGAAATTGACTTAGATCAAAGACAATATTAATTTTCATCAAACCAGGTGTCGTCAACTCATCATATGCGAGTGCCTCTGGTGGTTCCCTGTCATACTCAATAATCATCAGTAACACAGTTTCTCATTGTTAGTCATTTCCATAATAGCATCACCAACCTCACCTAGTCATTCACATCATTGTTCATTGTGAGCTAAAACTAATGTAAGTAGCTAACATAGGGGACACATCCATCATGGCTATCATTATCGTAACATCAATGGAACATACATATCCATCAAAGCTATCATCATCGTAACATCAATAGAAAACATACCTATCCATTAAAGCTATCGTCATCATGATATCAATAGAGAGCATACACATCCTTTACTACTATTATCATCATAATTTCAACAGAGAACAAACATAACCATTTATGCTACAATCATCATAATATCAATAGAGAACATGCATAACCATTAATGCTACAATAATCATAATACCAATAGATAGCATAACATAACCATTAATGCTATCATCATCATAATATCAATGGAGAACATACATAAACATCACAACCACTAATAATAGAATCATGTGTTCGGATCTTCAACCTGAGGTCCTCAAAGAATAAAGTGTAGGCCTTAGGGCTAAATAATTGTTAATGTCATATCACTGTCAGTCAACTAGAGTAGGGCATTATAGATCTCCTACTCGATGTGTTTTCCAAATGCCCATCAAGCCTCCTCTTATAATCCTTCTGTTGAGAAACAACGACCCAGATTAGATACTAATCAATGGCTCTGATCATTTTTGGTTGATCCTCATCTTCTTCTAGAAGTTTCACCCACAGTTAGATTAATACCCTTTAATTATTTTAATTTCATAAGTTTAGACTTAGGCACCCATTAAAAATAATTAGTTATTTTAATAAAATTGTCTATGGATGGAATTTCCCAAAATGATTTTTGGGTATTGTGGAATACATGTGTCCAAGCCTCCCTGTAGATTTTGAGGTTTAGAGCACATCTGATACTACCAGAAATCAACAACAATCACATGGAGGATGAAGCAGTTGGGAGGTGGGAAAATGTGATCTCCATTGGAGGTAAAAGGAAACCGTAGGAGAGGATAATAGGTCAATCTAGAAGTGCGGGGCTTTCCCTCTAAGTGCACAATGGTGGAATGGAAGATTACTCTCAAGAACTCCCTATCACATTCATTATTTATAATATTAAGGTTTGTAGATGCCACAAGGTCGTGATAAAAGGGGAATGGAGGGTGAGGGAAAGGAGTGCAATAAATAGGTTGCTCAAGGAGATGGTTACATTGGAGAGGGGGGGTCATGGAGTGATCAAAACCCTAAGGGTGTGTCCAAGGAGGTAAAGTATAATCAATGAGGGGCTCTTCCTCGACACTATACTCGGAAGGGGGAAAGGGCTCACAGTCACTTGAGATTGTATGACAAGGGGTGAGGGAATCACTTCATGAAGACTCAAGATGATGAACAATAGAAAAGGGCAAAGGGGAAGGTGAAGTCTCAACGAGATCCTTTTCCTGAAAATCCAACTCTATAGGCTCAGGTGATTTGAACATACTCCCGGAATCATAAGGAAGGTAGGTATGAGCAAGGGCCTTATCAATCTTATCATTGTTGTTGCCAAAGATAGGGTCTTCCTAAAAAGGAGAGTTAATCGTCTCCAATTGCTCCTTTTCATGCAAGGGAAAATGATAATTATCCTTCCCAAGGGTATCGATGGATGTGTTCTCATAAATAATGCTTGGGAGAAAGGGAGGACCAATCTCAACCTCATCCTCCTTGTCGGTGTCATAAATTGGAGCACAGTCAAATTGAGGACCAATGATTTCCCACTTCTCCTTTTCAATGTGGAAGTAATCTCCAATATCATCTTCCAAGGGGCTAATGGGATCATCTTTCTCAAAGTTCTCAAAAGAGGAGTTATCGAGAGTAATATCCTTGAGAAAGTTAAGGTTGGTCTCAATTTCACTTTCCATAAACGCATCCTTCTCAACACTTGTGCTTTCTTGTTCATTATGTGGACCTACTGAGGACTCATCTTCTTGCTCATCATTAAGGTCCTCAAGGTTATCTCCACCTTCTTCATCTTGACTAATGAGACCTTCCCTTCAAAGGGCATCCTCTAGGCTTTCACAAGCAACTTCATTAGATTGGAATTTGGGTCCCTTATACTCTATGAATTCGTTGAGCAACTTGATAAACGATGAAATGCTTTCAGGCTCACATGAGTCTAGCCAACCTCGTTGCTTGTATTCAATAGAAGCAATAAATAACTCCACGAGGCTGTGTAGATGAACCACATTAACTTCGGAAGCACGCTTTATAAGTTTTGCTGTGTGGTCCAGTGCTGTGGATGGATCACCCTTGAATTATGGCATATTTTGTATAAACTTCGAATCCAGGCCATTTGGGTATCCTAGAACCCATGTGATATCCAAAGTTGGAAACCACTCATGAATCTTTTTAGAAGCCATTAATCTTTATATATTGATATCACGAGAGTCGCCAGGGTGAACTAAAATTGCCTTAGCAAATGCTTGCTTCACCTTACAAGCATTGACTTTGAAGTTCAATGAACCAGTTCTTCCAATGGAGTCACCAATAATGATATGTGAATATGTCGTATGGGGAACAAAACACACCTCTTGTGTCCCCGACAAGGATGCCAAAATGTTACCACTCAAACTAGCATGGGTCCTAGGAGGGAATCCTAGAGGGACAATTGCTAGGTCAAGGGCAACAATGGATCAACAACCCACTGTCACCTCAACTAAAGCTCCTTACTCTTTACAGGCTTTCACGATTGGAGGAGACCCAATATGATAAGGATCACAAAGATGAATAGATCAAAGATAGGATGAAGGGTGATCCTAGAAGTCTATTGACAATAGAGGCTCAAGATTGTGGCTTGCTTGTCTTGGAAGGCAAGATGGAAGGCTGTCTAGGAAGGGCTTGGGGAGAAATTCAAGGGTTAGGTTTTGAGTATGAGACTTATAAAGGAGATCCCTAAGCCCTAGAATTCTTTTTGAAACTTGGGTTCCAGGTGATCTTTGAAGAATTAACTTTGATAGTGCATGGGACCACATAGGACCAAGTGGACCTGAGGTTAGGTCAAGAGGATAGGATTTAGCGACCAATGATGTACTTGACCTAATTAGGGAGGGGAAAGGGATCAAGGAATGAATTTTCGATGAAAGGCAATGTAAAGATCCCAGTGAGGTTTCTAGCCTAAGGGAAACCAAGGGCAAGAATTGGTCTTCGAGACAGGGCTTGCAATATCTCAAGATCCCACTGTCGGAATCTCATGAAATTTGGAGGGCTTCATGAGGACACACCAGCGCAGTTGTGGACCAAAAATTGAAGTATTTGGATGGCTAGATTGTGAGATAATTGATGCCCTAGGTGACCTATGTAGGCTAGGCCTAGAAAAAGAGGGGAATGTGAAAGAAATAAGCTTTAAAGTGATCACCAGAGGAGGACTAGTGCTTTGTCCTTTGGGATAGATGGAGTCATGGAAGATTTAGAGTTTGGATTGATTTCCACTTGTCAAGGAGGCCTAAAAGACAACTTTGTTGGGCATTAAGGCTTAATGGAAGTAGCTTCAACGTCATTTATACTTTGTTGAACAATATTTGGTGACTTGTCAAGCCAAGGATGTCTCTAGGAACATTCATTCATTCAAACATGGCCCAATCATGATACAATGCTATTTAGAGATTTAATTTCCACAATTTTGTTCCAAGAAAGCAACAAATTAACCCTAGAAAAGCGAAAACCCCAATATCATGAATGAAGCAAAATAAAGAATCAAAATAGAATTAACATAATACTTACATGTAAGAAGAATATATCTAATCACCTAGCTTTGCCAATAATAGAAGCTCTAAGACAAAGAAGAATAACCAAACATCGAAGTTCATCCATTCATCCAAAAAGTATCATCCTCAAAAGATAGCGAAAATATCACAAGAAGACTTTATCCAATCCAAGTGATGATACAAATGAATTCATGTCGCTCCTATTTATACACTCATTAGGAGTTCAAATTACCTAATTTAAGCCTACATTAGCCCATCAACTAAAATAATGTGCAAATAACTATCTTTTGGTGATAATCTCTCCAAACTAGCTCGTAAACAAAATAATAAGCCTCCCAAGAGGTCGAATAATCAATAATGAATGTCGTTGGGCTCTTTAAGAGACCTGGTGAAGTCCATAAGTGCCAAAAATGATGAATTGGACTTCAAAAGAAATGGACAAGGGGTTGGACCTTTATTCTCCACATAGTAAACTTGTGTTGCTCCCAATGGATGTGAAGGCACACAAGTGACCTCATGGGTCTTCAAGTGAGTCGAAGATACCTGTAGTTCATCTGTAAGGGCTCAGATGATGGTGTAAGTGATGCCACATCAGCATACAAGTCTTGGGTCATCTTCCAAGTGCATGGTACAACTGTGGGGTAGGCTGGGCAAAGATAAACTAGGTTCATTTTCCTCGTCCAATAGGTGAATATCGAGCAATCTCTGAACATCTCTGGAGATCCATGAAGTGCTGTCTACTGCTGTGGAGGCCCATGGCTCTCAACGCACACCTTATATGTGCCAATGTAGCCCTCTAGAGGGTTATTTCCCCGTATATGGAGACCAAACCCAAGATGGAGACCATCTGTAATCCTGCATAAGATCCAATGTGTCCCCTAGCCTTTTAGTACAACAAGTCATCAAGGAAATCGAGTAAAAGAGCTTACAAACCATGGAAAACAAGTGGGGACTTCATAATGGCATGCCCTTCCATAATGGGCTTCCACATGTGCTAATGTCTCCAAGCTCCAAATGGGGTTAACCAAGTATCCCATTATGTGGTTTCTACTTCTAAAGGGGCTAATATGTCCAAGCTACATCCTTTTAAAGGTAGTGTCAAGTGATAAAGAGATGAATGGAGTAGGGAATGAAAAGGGGCAGCCCTGGGCCACATGTTGGGGTACAAGGGTAACTAGTACAAGGGAAGCCCACACTTGGGTATATAATGTATAGGAGGAAGCAATCGTGGTACATGAGGTGCCCCAACCTTGATTTTTCCACACTTCTTTATATGCCATTTGACTTTTTATGATTTTTCTTTAATTAAATGCTCGGGGCTCAGGGGGTAAAAGCATGATGTTTGAGATATGGTAGTGGATATCCTCTTTAAGGTAGGGCAGTTCATTGCCCACTAGGGGTTGGGACAATTATGGGTTCCTAAATGATAAAGGGGGCTCATCTAGGGCCTGTAGGAACCAGGGTGATGGCCATGATGATGGGGTAGAGCTCATGTATTGGCTTTCACCCATGTGCTAAATGTGTTTGTCTTGACCGTCTTTTGGATTTTGTGGTACATTTTCCTGTTGAATGTGGCCAATTATGCCTTTACTTTTCTTTTTAGGTGCATCAACCTCCGGGGCATCATTCCAGGCTAAACCCAAGGTGTGGGCAAGGGGAGGAGAGAACTATCCCTATGTGGACCCAGTGGAGGAATGTGGACCTAGGTGGGAGAAATGATGAATGGCACTATATGTGGAAATGGGGCAATATACGTGGATGAGGAAGCGGGACCACGCAACCAAAATCAGGGTTTCCCATGAAATACCATCCCTAAAGCCAAATGGTCAGTAAAAGAGATCCCGTGGGACTAGAATCCAAGGTTAATATGCAAGGTTAATCCATGCCCAAAAGTATCCATGATAAGCAAACTACAATACTTAATTAACAAATGACAAGGCATACCTTTAGGTTTGGCAGACGCACATTCAAACATACGATCATGGCAGATGGGGAGGGACCACATGGCTGGCTCAGGTGGCGGAGAAATGGCACAACGAGCTAGTTGGTGGCTGCAAGGGGCTGCCGGCTGAGGACCATCTTGGAGAATTTTTTTCCCCTAGGGATATCAACCACAAAATGGTGGGTAACAGTCTCCATTGCTCAATTGAATAGATGCACTAGTCTAGTTATGGAATCACCTCTAAAATTTCTCTTTTTTTCTTTATTTTTTGGTAACTAGGGTTAGGGTTTGGTCTAAATATGCATTTCATTGGAATTTTACATCTATATGTTATTGCTTTATTGGTAGGAATTGCATTTAATAAATTTAAAAAGGCAAATTCTAGTATTACTTGCATGTTTTACTGCTTAAAAATAGGGCTGACGTGTAGATATTTATTTCTGTTACATGCATTTTCAGCGATTAGAAACCTAAATATGACCTGTCCCTTGCTTACATTTTTAATAGCCTTTAATCCTTTGTTGATCTTATCATCTTGAGACTTTCTTTTCTGTTATATGCTATTGTATGATGTAAACCTGCATACCATAAAAACCCTAGCGTGCAACATCTATTGTTTAATTTCTTGCTGTTGGTCGAAAGTCCACTTGAACATTTATTAACTCTTACTTTGGCCTTCAAGGATTTGCCAGTGCTTTCTCCCATAACCATTAGACTCTTATCACCTTTGAGACCTCACTCACTGAAGACATTTCTAGGTGATTTATCTGTGAGCTCCTTAGAGAGTCATTTGGTTTGGAACCCTAGTCACCTAACCTCTAAGTCTTGCTAGGGAAGCCCCCTTTTGGAGATAACAGCCCAACCACAAAACAATATAAGAGAGGCTGCTGAGGTGACAATGGTTGCTAATTTGTTTGTTGCCATAAGACCTAGGTTGCTTACTGAGACTTTGCACTAGTCATGCTAGATTTTCCGGTAACACTCACCAAGGAGTTTTGGAATTTGGTTGCGTGCTTCCTTTAACAGAAAATTTATGAACAGAACTTGTGTTCAACTGCTGTCATGCTAAGATGCCCTCAAGTGTGGAAACACTTCTTGCATGTGCTATTTGTTGTGGTTTGGTTACGGCATTCATTCTGTTGGTTCTAAGGACTTTTACATCTGTTTCCAATCTGTCTCAATATCCAAATGTTGGGTGTCAGTGTCTCTCTGAAATCTGTAATGGCTCTGCTAGTGTGTGGACAAATTTCTTGCAAAAATTGCGATGGCTTTCTTAAAGTCTCGCTAATATTTTTTGACAACTTTCAATTTTTCTGAAGTTTTGACCTTAAAATTAATTTGTTTTAATGCCGCTAGCTTTAACATTAGCAGTAGGTCATTAACATTTACTTGTGGACTTTATTACATTTATTTGAGTGTTATTACTTCAAAATACTTGTACAGGAATCAAATTTTTGGATTTGTGATCTGGACAATTTTATTTTATTTGAAAATCTAAAAATAATATGTGCATAAATCTGAAAAATCGGAAGACAACATTATGAGGGTTATGGATTTTTGTTGTCTGATCGTTTCTTTATTTACACAATGCCTGTGTTGGTGTTTCTCGTTATATTTCCCTCTAATTTTGGCTCATCTATCTCCTATACCTATGATTTCTTGTAACTATGCCAAAAAATAGCTAAGTGGATATGACAAGTGGTAAATGGGCCACTACCAAAGATGGATGAAGCATGTCTAAAATGGGATTGGGTGTATGGAGGAATCACATAAAATGTATTACAATCTTGCTCCAATCAACTTAACTGGAGACAAATATAATATCAAATGTCAACGGTGGTGCTATTTCACTCCAGAGATTTTTTTTTTTATCAGGATAGGAAATGACTTCAAGTACTGAGGTTTCAAAATCAGCAAACGAGCTCCTGTCTAACATCAAATGATCCTCATTTTGAAAATTATGTAGGTCTAGCCTGTGAGCTTTGCAAATGCCTTTCAGAACATGTATTAACATTTTCCATAAAAATATTACGAGAAGAACTAATAATGTTAACAGATTTATTGAACTCGCAATACCCTCAGGGTAATCTGAAGTGACATGTCTATGCAGAATATAATTCAAAGTTAATCCATGGAATTGAACAGATGAAAAGCTGCATTATGATATATTTATACTATACTGGAAATGATATTCCATCCTTTTTAAGAACATTTACATCTTCCTGGCTTGTGGATATAATGATCAAAAGTTATTTCATAAATAAAACATACTGTCTCACTGAATCACTGGTGTTTTATGTGTTCAAGCAAAGGGAAAAAAGAAGCAGGTTTTAATGTAATATAAGATTGGAGCAGATGATAACATCCTTTCTGAAAATATGGATCTTGTTTACTGATGTTTTGGTGACAGGTTGCTACTCCTGATTCTTGTTTGGTTGAAAGTGTATTAGGGGCTGAATTCAAAGGAAGAAATATGCAGGATAATAATTCTGTGGATCTTTCACCAGCTGCTACAACCATTGCATTTGATCCCATCATTCCATTATTGAGAGTTCCTTTGCAAGCAGGTGAAAATGATGACCCCTCAAAGGGTCCCTATGTTCTTGCTTTCAAGGATGAAGATAGCTGGCGCCGTGCATGGCTGACCTGTGAATCTAAGCTTGTTGAGCAGTGTGAAGTAAGTAGCAATTTTTAGCTCTAATATGTAAATGTTGTTTCCCTTAGGGGCAATCATGCACACACTGAGTGAGAATTTTGTATACTATATAGTCCATGATGGAAAACATTTCAAAGACAGAAAAGGAGATAAACTTGTCTTGTTATGAAATGAAGAGGTCATGGAACTATTTTGTGTTGGTTGTTTAACTGAATCTTAGTTTATGATGCTTCCCAAATGTCACCATGCCCTAGTATGTTCAAATTTATTTTGGTTTTAATCTGTTGCCACTGAACAACTAATGTTATATTCCAATAGTTGGGGATGACCTTACCAGGTAGTCCGTGACTCATATGTTTTGTGGTGTTTGATACATCTATTACAAATTGCACATTGTAGCTTCTTGACATATGATTTTGAAATTAATATGAAAAAAGCCTTAGTTATCTCATATTGTAAATTGTTTTTGTTACTTTATATGATCCATATACTTTTTGTGCCCTCTTCTCTCTCTGCACCTCATACTTTCAGGTTGGTCCATCAAATTAGAGCAATGATGAGCAAAGTCCCAAAGTGCACCAGTTAGTAGAATGGCGAGACCTTGCGTCTTTGATTTGTAGACTGGCATGGATATTCCACTGGACAGTTTGTCACAATAGATCTGATAAATAAACTGAAATCTATATTATGAAGGATAAATTCCTTTAGATTCTAGATTTTTTTATTATCTTTTTGCTATGCATGAAGTAGATAAAATGTTGAAAATAGAGAACAAAAAATACAATCACACACCACCCACAATGAGCACAAGGATTTGCTTTGGGAAACCCTTACGAGAGAAAACCTAGCTAGAATGTGAGGCTGGTTTGCTTTCTTTTCTGCTATGGAAATAATGCAAGTACAATGGAGAATGTTGGAATTTGGTTGTCATTGATGTCAACCCAAGCAGCAGCGAGAGGAAGCCCCACATTCATTGAGGTAAATGAATGGGAAGACTAGGGAATTTGCTAGTGAAACCATCATTAACTGATTGTACTCATCATGTCGTTTCTAATGGTAGGTGGCACAACATATAACTCCTCACAGTTGAGGATGTATGCCTTATCAAAGTTGGAGACCCAATTGTGTGGTCATTTGTTGAATGGTGTTGTCATTGATGCCAACATCGGTCTATGAACGCCCTTAATATGCGTCGTGGATTGCATTAGTTAGAAGCTCCAAATGACAAGAAGCCTTGGGAAGCCCTAGATTCCCCGCACTTGTTGAGAAAAATGGATGTAAAAGACAATGTTTTTGACTGCAAGACCATCATCATTTGATTCAACTTGCTGTGCTGATTCTAACGATATGTGGCATTCCTCACAACTCCTCACGGTTGAGGAAATATGGATGCTCAAAGTTGAAGCCCCAAAGATTGGTCTAGAAACCCCTCAACTAGATGATAAGGGCGGCATTTTGATTGGTTATTAGCATTCCTCGTTCAAGAAAATTAATTTAAAATTTTGATGGGCCTTGGAAGTTAATGTCAGATTGCAAAAGAGAGTTTTATCAGAGGAAAATTAACCAAAAAAAATTGAATTTAAGTCTGCCTTAAAGGAAATTGGTTTCGGCTCCAAAATATCTTGAAAATTCAAATTCAAAATCTAGATTTTTGTAGGTCAGCTCCAGGGCAAATTAGGCCATGTCGACCCCTCCTAGAAGCCTCCGCAATGAGTATAAAAAGGGGACTCGTTTGCCCTAAAAGCACATCAAGGAATCAACAATGATCTGAGGAAAAACTCGCCTGATCTAAGGCTATTACTTTCACATTAATCTTTCGTGGGAGGCCGAAGTCTGAAGATATTTCCTTGGAAAATCTGAGGCATCACATCTGAGGTTTTTCTGTGGTTTTTAGCTGACTCAGAGGCCGAATTTAGGCCAGCTCTGAAGGTATACTTCTCTGAATTATGTGCAGATTCTGAGGACTAAGCTTGAATCCCTCTGAGGCCAAAATAATTCAAACCCCTGTGGACTATCTTAAACCCTCTGTTGCAATGCAGTTTATGAGGTGATTTTTTGACACAGGGTCTGAGGCTAATATTTCACACTTCAACAGTAGAAAAGGTCACAATTTGAGTATTCCCTGTGGTGAAGTTCTGAAGACTACTCGGACATGTTACAACCTTTACTTGTGGGTGATTTCAGACTATTTGGTTGCTTTACTAAGGCTGTTTGTGGAACATTACTAGCCCTAATCTGAGGACCTTCTGAGGTCACTATTCTGAGGCTATCTTCGCTGCAATTCAAGGGTTTATCTCTGTGTATTTTCAGCCCTGATCAGGAACTTAAAAACACAGGCTGTGGGTTATACTTTAATGGCTCATTCACACTAGTCTGAGTACTGAGCTCAGTGGCAAAGTTGTAGGGCATCATTGTTTATTAGCTTTCTAAGGGCAGATCTGTGTTACAGTGTGGTTGTTCTTTGGATACTATTCTCTGCTTATGGTTTTATACTGCAGCAATATTTATGATCTGTGACAGATCTCTTGATTCACAAGTTCTTTCTGACACTAGACTAAAATCTGTTTGGTCTTACTGAAATTTTGTGGCAGAATATCATTGAGTTATCTGTGTATTGAATTCTTGTATTTGAAGGTACTTGCAAACCTGATATAAGCCTTATTTCAGTGATTGCTCAAGGTATGATTTACTTTAGTTGTTGAAGTCCTCTCTAGGGTATGCAAGGGTCAGTCTTCCCATCAGTCTGGGGTATCTTTTGAGAGGAGTAGTAGTTTTTTAAGTGACATCAGTGGAAGTGTATTCAGAGGCATATTTTTGAGAATAGGACTCTTTATCTTCAGACACAGCACGTGGCAGTGAGTGGCATACTTTTCGTCTATCTACTTAAGGTATGTTTGGTATATTGTTCTGTTGAGACAAGTAGATCTTGAGACATCAACCTGGGAATTCAATCTCCAAAGTATGCTCTTGAGTTAAGCAAATTTTGGGCTCTTGTGTTATAATATGGAGAAATTGAATGTGAGACATTCACATGCCTTTTGTGGGTCTTGTCTTATCCGTCAATTTAGAGGCAATGTCCACTATGACCTGTATAATATTTAGCCTATACAGTTATGATGGATAGTCACATATATTTGCCAGTTCTATGACTTCAGAAAAGATTCAGAATTGGATGAATATGGATGTTGCTCATTATTGTTGTGATTCTTGAGGCCGAATGGAGAAACCAATGTTAGTTTCGCAAATGGATTGATGTGCAAAATTCTTTGAGAGGCATTACTGATGGTAGTGTTGTCGCGTAGATTGTACAGGAACTGCGACGACAACTCAGGTTGGGGGTTGTCACTTTGATTCCCAACCTCTCCGTTCTAGCTGTCTCCCAAGAATAGGGTATGGGGGATAGTCCTTATGAAAGATGAGAATGCAAGACTCGTTGGTAACCAACGAATCTGGGAGACACGATAAAATTTCCCAGTCACTTGGTTGATTTTAGCAAGTTTTAAAGGATTTGATGAGATTATTATGAGACTAGTGCCTTATGGAGTCAACTACTTGCTTTGAATCAATAGAGACCAAGTAACCAGATGAACAACCGCTGCTTAATGAATGATTCATTATCCTAGATGAAATTCAGATCTTATGGCTTAGGTGAAATGCAAGATCTTGGTTTATTTTAATTAAATGCCTAGCTAAGTGTATCCCTTGATCTTTATCTATATTGAGCCTAGTCTCTAAAGTAAGTGGCAGAGAGAAGTCAAGGTGTAACAAGCAATGGCTTGGTTAATGATCCCTCTCTTGGAAATCTAACATACCCGATGCCTCCGACGCTGTAGAGACTATGGCTCTGACGACTGCAAGGTCACCGTTTTAAATACTAGGGCACCTAGAGTTCTCAAACAAAGATGGAAGGGTGCTCCTCTCTCTCTATCAACCATGCTTATGCTTGGAGGTAAATTATTAATGCAAGACTAGCTCTAGGATGAAGATGCAAGATTATTGAGTGGTTCTTGAGTTAAGATTGCTTAATGACTTTAAGTACTTAATTATGATTAGCCTTATGACAAGAGTACTTAACAATGAATTAAGAGATAATCTTATATGCAAAATAATGTGCCAACTTAACAAGTGATCAAAAGATACAAGAAATAACCAAGATACAATTTTCCCAACAAGATATAAGATATGTCCACGATACAATTGCTTAATAATCACAAGATATATGCTCTTAAAAGGACAGATCACCAATATGCCAAAGATCCACAATAACCATAAAAGGGCATTAATGGCAAGAGAACTAGAGCACTTATCCACTTAAAGCAATTAGCCAATGAGACAATACAAGATGCCAATGATGATTAGACAATCAATGCTCTTATGCAATTAGAAGCCTTATAAGATATACCAACAAGATAATGCTAATATTGCAATTAGATTCCGCAATACCAATTGTTCAAGATATATTATATCTATGATGCCATGGAGTTTAAACACTTAACAGATTTGATGCTCTTTTGAACACAATTAGAACAAGTTACTTCAAATGCTAATTAGAATGATAGAAGCAATTAGATCTCCCAAAAGACAAGTGATGTAACACAACTACAAGATGCCCAGATAACTTAAACCATTCAACACGAAGCCACTTGAGATTAAAGTGCTTTGTGAGCTTATTAGTGCAAATTTATGACTTGAGAGATCATGAAATAACTCACAAGAGACAAGAGAATATTAGTATTCTTATCCAATATTACCAATGCTAGACAATAATAGCATTTCAAACAATGAAACAAATCTTTTCCACAATGAACTATTAGAGCATGAACAATAGAAGCCTTATGTTACTTAGGTTCTAATGTTTTCCAAATGAGCAATAAGTGAGCTTTATGACAACAGTGAGTTAGATTACTTTAGATGCAAAATATGAGATGCATATGCATGCAAAATGCAAGTGATGGAAACCCAAATGCCAAACCACTTTTGCAAACACAAGATTTTAAATGAGTTAGGACCTTTTATGATGCAAATGCCACTGTTATAGATCAGACTTCAGTATGCAGTCTTAAAGATTATGAGAATTATTGAAAGATATGAAAATTTGCTCAAATGATGAATGCCCAATATGCTTAAGTGACTTATCAATGTGTTAGATAGTTTGCCAATTAATTTAATGCCACTGATATGAATATCTTATCACTGTTAAGAAAAGGTTGGACTGGCTGTAGCAAAACAGTGAGGAGGATAAGGGTTAGAGGAAGCAAACTGGTAGGCCTTTAGGCCTAGAAGTAGGCTAGGAAGCTTGCTCACAATTTTCTTGAGTAGCTGGATCACCTGCAAACACAAAATTCGCCCCAATTTTTCTGCAAACACAAAATTCGCCCCAATTTTTCTGCAAATAACAATTATTAGCTCAGAAAATTTCAGATGATCACCAATAGAGATAAAAATGGAGAGAGGGCAAGGTAGGGCAACACTTTGCCTTGGAAGGTTAGCGTTGGGGTAGAAAGTCCTTGTAGGCCTGCCGTCCAAGGCAAGGAGGGCCTGCGGCAGAGGAGGGAAGGCTGCCAAGAGCAGAGAGAGGCCACGACAGGCAAGAGGAGGAGCCTAAGGGCTCACGGCAGAGGCTAGGGAAGAGAAATGAGGGCAGCAAGGGAGGACAGAGGGCAGAAAGGCTAGGAAAAGGCCACGGGAGAGGGAGATGAAGGCAGTGGAGGGGAGGAGAGGCCCTAACAGGCCTGCAACAAGAAGTAGGAGGTAGTCTGAGGGAAATGTTGATTTCTAGTAGCATTGGATGTGCTCTAAGTCTCAAATTTTGTAGGGAGGCTTCGACATATGTATTCCACAATACCCTTAAATCGTTTTGGTAAATTCCATTCAGAGACAGTTTTATTAAAATAATTAATTATTTTTAATGAGTCCCTAAGTCTAAACTTAGGAAATTAAAATAATTAATGGGTATTAATCTAAACTGTGGGTATAACTTCTAAAAGAAGACGAAGATCAAGTCCAAATGATCTGAGCCATTGATTAGAATCTAATCTGGGCCATTGGTTCTCAATTGGAAGATTATAAGAAGGACATTAAGGGGCATTTGGAAAATACACTAGAGGCATATACTCAGTTACCAAGTAAGATCGATTTTCTCATTGGTTGAAGTTCGGAAAGAGAAAATCGAATTAGAGGGAGAGTTGCAGGGGAGAAGGAAAGAGAGGGTATCAGCATCAGGAGCAGAAGACGCAAAGCAGAGAGAGGAAAAACGTATAAACTGTGACGCAAAGGAGGGACATTGCAGAGACAGTGTGACGCTGGGACTGCACAGTTCTCACGCAGGAGCTGACGTAGTGAGACGCAGAGGGGGCAACAGGTCCTCTCTTGGATCAGAAACTCGTCAAGAAGTGTCTGTAAAATTTCTCACAAAGAATCCTCTTCATTACGCTGGTTGTATCTTGTACATGAGATTTTTGCTTAAGAATAATAAAGAAACCCTTTCTGCTGCACTGATTTTCCCACATTGGGTTTTTCCGGAGACAATTGTCCAAAAATAATTGTCATCGTGGTTATAATTGTGCTAGTATATTTCTTTGCATTCACTTTCCACAGTATTTTAATTGTGAAGGTTGCAGTAGAATTTATTTCAATATTTGCTGTAGAAACATTGTGAAAAACTTATTTCCGAGTTAATAAGTAGAAGAAATAATATTAATCACTGCAGTTGGATTTCTATTTAGAAATTTTCACATGCTAGAGGAAGGGAAGGAGGCCATGACAGAGGGAAAGGGCTAGCAGAGGCCTAGAGGGAAGCCTTAAGGCCTACGACTATGGCTTAGAGGGCCTAGAAAGGTGACAACAGGGTAAAAGGGCCCACGACAAGGCCTACGATTAGCCAAGGAAGGGTAGACAACAGTAGCGGCTAGGATATCAGGGCTTGATGCTGGGCCTTAAGGCCCTAAAAAATTTGCAAATCCTTGCCAAAATTTTTTATTTGCTTCAGATCTTCAAATTTGTGCAATTACTACAAAATTTCTTGACGCTAGCCTGCAAAAATTTTTAGAGACTAGATCTTACCCTCAAGGGCCTAGATCTAGCTCAAAACCCCAACAAATCTTCTTGAATGGCTTGGATCTCACCTGCATAAATGAAAATAAAAATACCCAATACCCCAATATATACAAGAATTTTTAAAATAAAACCCCAATTTCTGCAAAACAAGGGCTACACAAAATTTATTCTACAAAAATAATTTATTATTTATATACAAACATACAATGCTTGTGGGGGATAAATTTTTTAGAAATGATTTTTTAAATGATGAGCAATGACACTAGATCAAATGTGTTTCGAAAGTTATGATGTTTCCCACAACTTTAGCGAAGTAAGAAAATCAAACAAAATTCTCGAAGCCCAAACAAGGTTGACTCTCCTCCAAAGTTTGTGAACTTCGAGCCCAAGGGTCGGGAACCTGCAAACTCTATATATTTCTTCAAGAAAACTTGTTAGACATATGGCGAATCAGATCACCTAAGATAAACCCAAAATCTACGAATAGAATGTTCTTATCACCATCTAATGAGTAAACAAGCTTATAAAATCTTAAGCATGATATAGGAAAGCACATACCCAATGCATACCACAGATCATCAGACAAAGAACAACATGTATTGAACCCCAAAGTATTTTATTATGATATTTCAAATGTTCCCAATAGATCAGTGGAACAACACCAACGTTACAAATTACATAGACTAGAGTCAGTTTTCATCATGACTAGAGAAGCAAATGGCTTTTAATTTATAGAGAAATCCTCCAAGTGGAAAGTAATGGCTAGTTGGCTTGATCCCTGTCAAAATAATCTCGATCGTCGATAAGTATTTGATCATCTTTTAATCTCTGCTGTCGAAATTATTTATTTTTGAGGAATTTTCGAATTTCTCATAAAGCCATTTTTTGTTAATCCAAAAATTGATTTTTTGGATTAATTCTCTCAAAAATTTGACTTTGACTTAATCACCAAGGTCCAAGGGCTTAATTTTTCTTAAAAAGTCTATTTTTGCCTTGGTAGGGGCCCTCCAAAAGTTAACTTTTTTTTGATCCACGATTTTTTTGGTCATTTTCCACTTGGAGAAATTATTTTTTCTAAAATTTATTTTTGACTAATTAATTTTCTGGCTTAGGATTTAATTTTTACTTTGCCAGAAAAATTAATTAATTGACACTTGAGGGGATTAATTATTTTTCCACCCTCAAATACTGTAGCCATGGTGCTTGATTGCGAGGGACCATGCACTAAAGTATTCTTACATCAGATAATTACAAATTCAACCCTTGAAGGGGGAATACCAATTCATTATAGACCCTCATAATATTTACCCAATTCCGCGACATAATATGATCTAGTAGACTAAGTGATCTATAATAAAATAATTTAGCCAAATAGCTTAAATTATTCTCAAATCAATTTTACAATAGACTAGACTAAAAACACTAGGACTCACCTAAGACTTTGTCAATAAATTCCACTCTCGCTTTGGGATTTAAGCTGGAGGAAAAAATTCTGCCGATTATCTGTGTTTAGAACATATAATGCGGTGAGACGAAAAACCTACAAGGATGAAATTTGTCACCAAAATCATAGGCTTACCTTGGTTGTTACATAACTAAACGGTCTTACTAGCATCATTTACATTACAATTTGCAGAAATTGGGTTTACAATGACATAATAACTGGCTGGCCGATTGATCCGGATTTAAACAGGAACGCAATAAAATACAGAGATAACCATATACACAAAGATGCAGCGGAAATAATACTTCATTTCATTAATGGAAAATACTGAAATATGCTTACAACCGGAAATAGAAAATAAACCAGCTAGGGCGATGGTAGCTTATCTCTAAGAAGAGATGTGTGGCTACATGCCTCTGAACTGT
>APFE030832085.1:0-14476 GCA_000404065.3 Pinus taeda
GGGTCTTGTTTCCCTTATATTTCTTTGAATTATTCTTCTACTTATTAATGCTCAAATGAATCTTCCTTTATTATCCCTTAATATATACATACAATACTTAACATGTTTTGGCTTTATAGGACACAATTAGTGGTGGCTTTGGTTCCTACCTCCCTTCTTATATTCCTACTCGTCCATGTTTAAATTTGTATACTATAAAGTAGAATAATTAGAATTCCTAAGTTTTTTTCCTTTCTTTTAATTCAAAACAAAACAAAACTACACCTCCCCAATAACGATGTCAAAATTTCAAGTCATATATTGGGACAAATTCCTTAACATTTATTTGTCAATCCAGGGTAGGTAATCTTATGAGGTGAAGAAACTATGTGTGCAAACTAGTTGCTTATGGTTTCTTATGCGAAGTAAAATGCAATTGAAGGCAAATGATTCTAGAATTCGTCTAAACTTAAGACTATTTTCAATAGTTTTGAATCCAATTATTGACCTTACTATGTTAAAACTACAGATCCAAATAAATACACTAATTTTTTCTCTGGAAACCCTATCTAATCAATCAAATTGGTCCATAAAGTCTCATGAAATATCTTAATATGAAAACCTATATTCCGAGGGTAAAAAACAAATGCACTCCTAAAAATTGCAAATATTTAGACTTGAAATCTAAATTCTTTTCAACCTAATATTCTAATTATCACTCAAAGTATTCCAATTCAAGATAATCAATGACTAAAATTAACTTTTAAAACACAATAATAACTACAAAATACAACTCTAACTCAATCTTACTCATTAAACAATACTTTGTCATTAAAACAATCATACATAGGAAATTTCATGAAAAATGGAGTAATTGTAGGAGAAATAGGGTATTCACAGTCTGCATATTAATTAACAAGAATTACTAACGAAATATATTTGAACACAAATAATCTCATTAAAGAAATTAAAAAATAACTAAACAACACATACCAGGGGGCCCTCCTAGAACATGTTGCTATAAAAGATACTTAGAAGTTGGAAAAGATGTTAACATTGTGTCACAAAAGAGGTCTTTTGATAGTAACACAACTTCAAAACTTAATACAAATAACAATGTTTGTCCAAAATAATATGTAAAGTGACTAACTAACTTTTCTTCTTTGTAACTCATTCTTTTTATACAAAAACCATTAAGTCAGAATCGAATTTTCCCAAAAATGGGGTTCAATTAAGCATATTAGGAAAAGAGAGTATCTAAGATAGATAATAGTGATCTAATGTGGTGTTGGTCTAGTCTTCCTTAATCTTCTTTGACTTTAAATCCCAATCCTCAAGCCTTGATATTCAAATTCTAGCTATGGAAGTAAATTCTATTGATTTTTCTAACTAATTGTAGGAATTTCCGAAGTGACACCCTACAACATTGAGTTCAGGGCTATGACTGACTACAAAAAGGTTGAGTATATATTTATCCATCTCATGAACATTCTGAATGTCCTCGAAGTGTTAGATTCAAATTTGCTAACGTGGAACCATATGAGCCTTGGAGGAATTCCAAGAATTTACTTTTGGCTGATATCCTGTGGTTGCAGGAAATTTCTGTAATTGTTGAAATTCGAAGTTAGTAAGTCAATGAATGCTTTTAATTGATAGTTATGAAGTAAAAATAAGAAATTTATATAAGAAGGATAAATTTCCTATATTATGCCTTTTATGCCATTATTCTTGTAAAAATTGGTAAAAAGAAGGGGTTTTGGCTCAAAAATGAAGATGGAAAGCTAAGTTAGATGGTGCACAAAATATCAAAATTGGCACCCAACAATATATTTACCAAGTAACAAGTTTTATCCACTACCTCAGCCTAGAATTCTTGTCCTAACCCGACACCATTGAGCATGCTCATTGCTTTCTGCATTAATGTCCTATTCATTCTTTCTGCAACTTGATTCTATTGAGGTGTGTATGGAGTAGTCTTTTTCCTTTCTATCTCTCACAACTTACATAATTCTTCGAATTCATGCCACTAAAAGGATAAAAAGCTTGAGAGTGTGGCTTTGTAAATATGTAATCACACTCATATTAATAAAATACACTACTATTGTAAACCAAGTTAGACAAGACTATGGGGGGATAAGACTCCATGAGTGGGAAAAGTGCCTAAGAGCTAAGTTATGAGGGGATTACGATTAGGGGGCTTAGCCATTATTGGAATATACCTAAAGTTAAAAGTGACATGTTTTTTTATCCTATGTCCATAAAATGACTTCATGAGGCACCATTTGTCAAAAAGGGAAAATGCACGTACAAGGGGGGATTTTATTGTTATACCATTCATCATTCTAATCATTCCATTCCATGAGGGTGATATGGCTAGTTACCAAACTTCTTGGTGGATGAAGAGGTCGCGATCCTATGATTTTTGGGTATGGGGATAGGTTTCCTTGGTGTGAGGCTGATAAGATATCTGGAGACTCTTGAGGGTAGTTGGAACTCCTGGAACCCATAAGGCTCTAAAATTCCCTAGCCGACCTAAGTTGGGAACCCTGGAAGGTAGTGCCACAACATGATGGATTGTGGGTGCAAATAAGGGGGTGTACCACCTTGGGTTGTGTAGGCTAATGGGAGATGAGAGACTTTTGGTTGGAAGATATTGGAGTCAAGTACCTTGGCTTGTTATTTTGTTGGTGCAACTATGGACCATAGTTAGCTCTAGGTGGCCTTTTGTGTTGGTGGAGTCATGGCCCCAATTTAGGGGTGACACGTTGTTGAGAGATTGTGAGCAACATGGTCTATGTCTAGGTGGAACGTCTAAGGTTTGCAACTAGTCCATGCTTCATTTACAAGCTAAGCGTTTATTATTATTTTTATGCGTTTTACTGTGGTTATCATTTTATGTATTTACAAAAGCTTCATATGGTTAATAATTTAATATATACAATCATAATTTTACATTCATTTACATGTGTAAACTGCATGGTAGAATGGCTTAAAAATGCATGACAAAAGTTATATGAATTGAAATTAAGGAAAAAATTTAGAGGTTAGGTTACAAAGATAGTAATATATGCCAAAGGGAAAGTGGGGGGTTTTACAAAGTGGTATAAGAGCCTAGATTGCAAAACTAGGACTGCACAGGCCAAAGATAGAGGGTAGAAGCAAAATTTGTAGAGTATGTCTACAAAATGTTTGACAAATATCTCAACTAGATGTGAATTTTTGAATTTCTATAATTTTGTGGCATATTTAGAATAAGTGTAATCCTAGTGCAGAAGATCTCTTCGACATTGCTATGGACATTAATGAGGCCAAACTAATATATTATTATTTTGTTATCTGAATAAAGGGTGGGACTTGTTTGACAAAATTTTATAAAGGAATCATCAAAAGGATTTATTCAATATTTAACCCTTTATAAAATGAGTGTCACGATGTCGATCAAATCGACAACTTATATCTATTTTGAATAGAGAAATTGAAGCATCAACATGGCATAATTGGGTTCATTTTGGTACCCCTAAGTTGTATTGCATTTTTTTTGTATGACCTCAAATTGAAGGTGAGACCACCAAGTGCTAAGGTCCGTAAGAAAGGTATATCAACAAGTCACAACACAAGTCAAGAATGACATCAACAAGGGAGTCAAAGGTTTGGGGTGATACCTCTAGTAGATCTATAACTATGGTTCAATTTGGGCAGTCAAAGTGCTTGACCATTAACAAAAGGAAGTGAGTTGAAATTTAAACTGTGGTTTCGGTGTCGCAACATAGCTATTCTAAGTTCATTTCAGTATGCCAGAGCGGCAATTCAAAACCATTCTAACCCAACCCAAAAATGAGCAAACGAGGGACACATGGATCAATGAGGTGTCAAGTTAACCATGGGGCCCAAGTGGAGTTGAAAAACATGAAATGTGGCCTAAGACTAAACTACATGGGTTCCAAGTGTCCAAGGAAGCACATGCAAAATTAGTTCATGTCCAATGAGAGATGTGGATAAATATAAACCTATGCTTCCATTTGTTAAAGAGAGTGCACATAAGTAGTTTATATAATTGTAAACCATTACAAAATAGAGTCGTAGAGAATTTTTACCAATTCAAGGAACTATATTAGTGGAATAAGTCCATAATTGTTCAAAAAAATTTCTAAGTCATTAACCTGCTAAGCATTTTTAGTTCCTAAATGATGTTTTTTGGGTGGTGAAATCCGATGAAACTGTGTGTATATTTAGTACAAACAATATTCACAACTTAAATGAAAGAGTTTGAAGCACAATTTTCAATGAGATATTGTAACTACAAAACATCATAAATATGAGAGAGTTATGCCTAAAATAGTAAAGGGGAAAAATCAAGCACCATTTCAATTCTAAAAAACGTAACTCTCTAACTAGAACTTTGATTGGGACACAAAAGCAGTAAATAGAAATCCCTTGGATGATAGCATATGATCATTAAGTCATATTTGAAATTTGGGTATACAAGTTATTAAGGAATTACCAAAAATGTGTTGTAGCAAAACAATGAAAAATTGGCCAACATTTTCATAAGCCGAAACTTTCATCCCATAACTTAGATTTGGGAAAACAAAGAGTCAATAGAAATATATCAAGGAGGAGGATGAATCTATTAACCCAAATATTTGATTTGGTTAGCATATTTACTTATGAAATTAAGAGAATGCCTTTGGTTGTCCACAAGAGTAGGTTCAATATGAGGATTGAGAGTATGGATGATGCTCAAAGGTCCCACAACCATGAATAAGAAGTTAGGGGCATGGATGTCAACATGGGTAGCACTAAGATAGAATCAATTGGACATGGAAGGAGTAGGCCAGAGAATAGGGACCTAGAGGAGATGATGAATAGTTTCAAAGTGGAGGTTCTTAGCTACAAAGTTGACAAAGGAACAACACCACATTAATACTCAAATTCTATAAAGCTAAAATCATTTACTGAGGTAGATGGATAAGGCATCTAATTTAGTGTAGGAGAGGAATACAATTCCCAAGTTAGGAGGGAGGATGCTGAAAATTGAAGGCATTGAAAGAGTGTTGGTAGGCATCACATCATTCACTAAGACATTCAACCAAGAGAGATTATGTTTGCTCAGAATCTGGGAGTAGTCCAAGCATATCACCAACTCAAGAACAAAGGAGGAGATATTGGTTGGATAACTTGGAAGGAAATCATAGGAAGATTAATCCCACTACCTTTAATGGTGAGAATAAAACTGTGAGGAAGATAAAGCTTTGTTTTTGGAGATAAGAAGGTATCTCCAATTGTACACTTACTCATCTAACCCAGAGGATCAAATTGTGATTTATCACTTAAAGGGAAAATAAAACCGGTAGTGTTAACAACTCAAGGAAGTTAAACACTTGGATGAGATGAAGATCTCAAGGAGGGAGTTCCAGAGGTATTCCATAAGAAATACTTGTCATAATTCTAATATGCAAGGAAAATGCAAGAATCCTTTGAACTAAACCTAGGGAGCTTGACAATGGAGGAGTATGAGAGAAAAATTGTTGAAATAATGAGATATGTTGGTTTGATTAAAGATGAAAAATAAAAATATGAATATTTTTAGTGGTTTACCATACTTTTACAATGAGAAAATCAAATTTGATGATCCCAAGGCTTTGGATGAAGCTATGAGGAAGACAAAGTATCTTTATGAATATAAAAAAAATAATCCAACCTTCCAAAAAACTTGGGATGACAAGAAGAGGGCCAAAGTGGAGAAAAAGAAGAAGGGGTATAAACGTTCTTTTTTTACTAGCAATTCTCAAGCGAATTAACAAACTTAGCCATCCCAAAGTAAACCAAGAAGAGTCAATTCATTGGGGAAAATGCCAAGATTTTATTCCATCAATTGTTGTGGTTGTGAGGGAAAACACATTTATATATATTTCCCTCACAGATGAGACAAAATGAGGACTATACACCATATTAAAGAAGTTAATACAATGGAGGGAATGGGAAAATACATGCCCATAATTTATGCAGTGTTGGAAAATAAGTAGGTGGGTCAATAAGCTCACATGATTGAAGTTGTAGGTAAGATAAATAATCATCCCAATTGCCATTTTAATTGATTATAGAGCTACCCATAGTTATATTGATCCTAAACTCATTGAAATATTTCATTTGAAGAAAACCAAACACAATAGGACTTGGTCAGTTCAATTATCTATAGGGGCTTATTGAAGGATAAATGAATTAGTGAAAGAAATTGTCTTGACATCAATTGTTTCAGTACAATTATAGATTGCCTAATTGGTATGCACTGTTTGAACAACCACCATGTTGTCCTAGAATACTATAATAAGGCCTTTGCTTGCATTAGTGAAGAGGCACAACAAAGATAATTGCTGGAGATTCCAAGGCTAGTTTATGTCAAGGAATTATTAGCAATGCAATTGAAAAAGGATTTTAGAAAGTGTACCAAATTTATGCATCTCACATGGAAGAAGCAATTAAGGATAAGGTATTAAAAATTGAATATCATTTGAAAATTAAATAATTTGAAGATTCCTTTTTTGAAATCCCAAGTTTACCACCTAATCGGTATATTGAATTTTCCATAGACTTGGTACTTAAGCTACCCCATTTTCCAAAATGCCATATCGGATGAGCATACCCAAGTTCAAGAAACTACGAATGTGCTTACAAGAACTTTTGAAGAATGGGTACATATGCCCAAATGTGTCACTTTGGGACACCCCAATACTTTTTGTTAAAAAGAGAGATGGTACAATGAGATTGTGCATAGACTTTAGGAAACTAAATAAAGTGAAAGTGAAGAATAAGTTTCATTTGCCATGGATAGATGACTTATGAGAAATTTCTTTTGACAAAATCACATTGATAATATATGGTCAATGCATTTCGAACCATCAACTATGGTTCATCATTAGGACTAAGATGGAGGGTCTGATCTAAGAATGAAGTTAAATAATGTAGAGATGAAATAGAATTCCAACGAGCAAATATTAACGATAAAACCATGAATCATTTAATAAAAATTGAAATTGAATAAAAACATTTTAATGTAACGTCTAAGAACAAATTAATTATTATTTTTTTTTTTTTATAAAAATTAAAGAATTCTAATTAAGAAAAATAAAGAATAAGGAGTGGACAAAAAAATAATTCAAATAACGAATAAGGAAAGAAAAATATAAATTAAATACCAAAAAACATAAAATAAAGAATAAAAGATTAATTTTCTATTAAATATTTTTAATAATTAATTTGTTTCTAAATTCAGGCTTTGTGATTCATAATGAATTAAGAAAAGTATTTCGGTAGAAATCACATAAGAGAATTTTTTGGTCGATGCGTTTCGAACCAACAAGTGTGGTTCATCATCAGGTCCTGATGATGAACCACACTTGTTGGTTCGAAATGCGTCAGCCAAAAATTTCTCTTATGTGATTTCTACTGAAATACTTTTCTTAATTAATTTGTTCTTAGACGTTACACTAAAATGTTTTTATTCAATTTGAATTGTTATTAAATGAATCATGGTTTTACCGTTAATATTTGACCATTGGAATTCTATTTCATCACTACATTATTTAACCTCATTCTTATATCAAAATCTATGTCTTAGTCCTGATGATGAACCACAGTTGATGGTTCAAAACGTGTCGAACATATATTATTATTGTGATTTTACCAAAATAGATTTCTCATAACAATATGAATCACAAAAGCTTGAATTCAGAGATAGATGACTTGCTTGATCAATTGAGGGGAGCTAAGGTGTTCTCTAAGATTAACTTAAGGTCACGACACCATTAGGCAATAATTAAGGAGGACATTAGAAAGACAACGTTCAAAATTCGATATGGACATTATGAGTTTGTGGTAGTTCCATTTGGGCTATCCGATGCACTAGGTGTCTTTATGTGCCTTATGAATGGAATTTTATAGAATTATTTGGACAAGTTTGTCATTGTATTTTTGGATGCCATCCTTGTGTATTCAAAATCCAAGAAAGAGCATGAGAAACACTTGAGGATGGTGTTGCAAGTGTTGAGGGAGCATCGAATTTATGCCAGGTTGGGCAAATGCTCATGTTATAAAAAAAATTCATTATGTGGGTCAATCATTTCAGTGGAAGGGGTGGTAGTGTACCTAGAGAAAATCAAAGCTATTAGAGAATTTCCATGACTAAAAAAGGTGAGAGAGGCTAGATCATTCATGGGATTAATAGATTACTACAATAAATTTATTGAGGAACTCTATAAAATAGCACATATTATCACTTCTTTACAAAATAAGGGTGTGAAATTTGAGTGGTATCATAAATTTGAAAATTCTATTAACAAGTGCACAATTATTAAAGATAGCTAATCCAAATGAAGATTTTATTATGTGCATTGATGCATGTGTGCTAGGGCTTGGAGGAGTCCTCATGCAAAATGGGAATTAATATGTTATGAATCAAGGAAGCTGAAGGAGCATAAGAGGAATTATGCTATTTATGATTCGGGGTTGGAATCCATCATTCACACCTTGAAAATATGGCGCATTATCTCATGGATTTTTTTTTGAATTGAGAATAAACCATAGTGGTATGAAGCATTTGCTTGAATAACCAACTTTTGAATGCCAAATAAATTATATAGCTAGAATTTATGGTTGATTATGATTTTGAAATCAAACATATAAAAGGCAACGAAAATAAGGTGGTTGATGCACTTTATAGAAGGGTGCACATGATGCATGTTTTTTTCCCCAAGGAAAAATCATAATTTCCATTAATAAAAGAGAAAATCACATTTTGCAGAAGCACATATTTGCATTAAAAAAACTAACCATCTAGGAGGACAATCATCCATCAAAATATAAAGATATGTCAAGTCCCAAAATCATAAGCCTGACAACCCACATAAATGAGAGTCCATATAAACTACCTAGAGATGTACATGTCATCAGTTCGAACAACAAATATATATATATATATATATATATATATATATGATATATCTTATAGATATATATATTATATATATATATATATATATATATATATATATATAGATATATCTATAGAGATATATATTATATATATATATATATATATATATATAATATATATATTCTGTGTGTGTGTGTGTGTGTGCACCCCTGATGAAGCTGAGAGACTGAAAATAATCATATAAGACTATCATATAGAAACTAATAACAAATAGATACACCCTTGACGAGGCCGAGAGATTGAAAATTGTCACATAATACTATCATTTAAAACATAATAACCGACAACTAACAAAAAAATGTCAAGCCTGAATCTAAGCTAGTCCATCTATGAATGGCCTATGGTAATACTCATAGAAATATTCTCTGTTCTATTGAATGACCTTCCATGTGCCCCGAGTTTGCTGCATCCCCTCTTTGGAAAGATTGTCAACCATGGTATTACTTTCCTTGAAAATATGATCACATGAAACATAGTCAAAACTACCTTTTAATTGTAAAACCTACTCCAACAAAGGAATAAGTGAGTGCATATGACATTGAGCTGATTCATAAAACCAATTTACAACAATAAGAGAGTCACAAAAAATTTGAAGTTGTTTGCAACCTTGTTCAGATGCAAAGAAGAGAAGAAGTTTTAAACTGCAGAGTTCAACAAAGTTATTTGTTCCACAGCCCAAACCACTTTGAAGTTTTAAGAAATGAGAATCTTGCAGATACAGGACAACAACACCCCAACATTCACCATTTGATTGGGCCGCTCCATCAAAATATCCCCATGGACGCAATCTATCAACTACTTCTAGGGTGACATTCCTTTATTTTTGGGAGATAGGGGGATCTGGGACCAAACTATAGATAAAAAGGGAATTTGAAAGAACTTTATCTTTAGAGATGGAACGATTTTCAAAAACAACTTGATTTCTTGCCAGGCATATCCCCTAATTTATAATTGGTGGGAGATTTTTAAATTTCTTAGGGGAAGCAAAATCCCACTAGGAATGTTAAGCATCCAATGAAAAAAGTCCTTGCCATATCAGATTCAACGATAAGGAAGTACGAATGATATTTCATATCACTCAGGAATATGGACAAGCTAAAAAAATATGATCAACAAACTCTTCAACTGCCTTGCATAGAGAACACCAGTTGAGCCCGAGGAAACATCTCTTTTTCAGATATTCCCCAGATGAAATCTTGTTTTCAAGGATACACCATTGGAATAGATGTGACTTTGCTAGACAACTAAGCTCCCATAGTTTCTTCCACCACCAAGAAACATCACTTAACTCCTTTTCTGCCATAATGTTTAAGTATCCTTTCTTAAGAGAGTATTCCCCATTTGAGGAGTGGACCCATTGCAATAGATATTCCCTACCATTGATCCTGACAAGGGCCACATTAATAAAATGATGTAATTCTGCCATTCGTTTGACCATTCAACATGTAGATTTAGTTGATTTACCCCCATCGAACCTTGAGCCCATAAACATGACCTAAGCTGACTGACCACTTGATTTAGAGAGAAAATACCCCTGTAATTTAAAGAGGCCACCAATTCTTGTGGCAAAAAACAGTTAGCATCACACCTAACCCATGCATCTAAACCTATACGAACTCTCTTCCCGAATCCATGCTAGACCATGTTTGATAACCCTAAAATAGTTAAACATCGCCTTCCATATGACCGATGCATTTAAACATTGCTTATTAGGAGTACGAATCTAGTCTTTAAGGGAAGACGGGAAAACATACTTCTTGAGAATCACTTCCTTCTAGAAATTGTCAAAATAGATCAACCTCCATCCACCTTTGCAGCTAAGGCTTTAGAGAAAGACACGAGATTCTTCAGACCCCACCTACCTCATGTCTTTCGCAAGGCTATTTTCTCTCATTTGACCTAGGGAATTTATTTTCCATCCTTAGCCCTTGATCATAGGAATCTACAATAATTTTTTTGAATGGAAGAGAGAATCCCCTTCGGGATATAAGAGACGTAAAAAAAAATAGGATTGTTTCTAAAACAAATTTAATGAGAACCAATCTTCCTGCCCTTGATATCCATCTAAAACTCCACATTTAGTGTTTTCTCAATCTTAGCCTACAACCAATTTCATTCCACAATCCTGTAGTTGTTTGGCTTAAGGAAAAATCCCAAATATTTGATCCCATGATTAATATGATTCAATTGAAAAGGGAATAGACCCTGAGCTACAATGAGCTCCTCACGAGAAAGCCTTGTCATGACAAAGGAAGACTTCTGCAAATTTATCATCGTCTTGGATGCTTTTTCAAGTAAAGAAAAAACATTTAACCATTGCCAAATCCCTTCTAGAGCCATCATAGAACAATACGATTTCATCCACGAATAATAGATGTGTGATATACAAATCCCTTGCAACATATAAACCATTTAAGTCTCCACTTCTTTTTGTAGCTACTAGTAAACGACTAAGATCCTCCACCACTGGAAGGAAAAGCAAGGGAGAGAGGCAACATCCTTGGTGAAAACCTTTCTCAACATGGAAAAAAATTGAGACAGGACCAATTATAAGCACTACAAAGGAAACCAAGGTTATGAAACACATAATCTAGTTAATGAAATTTACCTCAAAGCCCAGATGCATAAGAAACATTCTGATATAAATCCAGTTGACCCAATCAGATGCTTTTAACAAATCAATCTTAAGAACCATTCCCTTTAACTTATTGGTTTTGATGTTGTGGAGGCCATCCTAAGAAACCCTGATTGCTTCGTTAATCTGCTTGTCCTCCAAGAAGGAAAAATGCTCTTTTGAGATATGCTAAGACAAAATTGGTTTGATCCTGCTGGAAATGATTTTGTCCATACTTTTATATGTTGTTACATAATGAAATTATCCCGAAGTCATCAAAAGAACTGGGGGAATCTGATTTAGGGATTAGAGAAATAAAAGTAGAGTTGAAAGCATTATACATCTGCCCCAAAGGTCTACATTATTCAATAAGTGCTAGAAGATCTCCACCCAAAAGCTCATAAAATTCAGAAGATAAGTCCATCTCCCATCCATCAGGATGTAGTCTTTTGTCCTTTCGGAAGTTGTGCAACTTGGTTTTCAGCTCATCCTTCGACATAGGGTCCACTAGAGAATTATTAGTTTCTCCATCAACGAACCGAGGAAAATGACCAACCACATTGAGAACTTCAACAAGAAAATAGTCCCAAGGAGCTTTAAATAGAGATTTGAAATGATTAACCCCCAAGTGGGCCAAAACCTCAAAATTATTTGCTTGACCTCCCTCCAGATCATTAAGAGCCCATATCATGTTTGAGGCCCATCGTCCTTTCACATATTGCTGCATCTTTTTTTGTATTTTCATCCCCACTCTTTAATCAAATAATTCGACTCTTTAACTACCATTATTCCCCTTGATGCTTTAAAATCCTATATCTAGAAGCTTCCAACTAAATTATTCTCTGTTTAGTATCTTCAGACGAGTATCCCCCCCTTGCGAATATTCTAACTGCTCGAATTCTAGAGATATCCTTTTTAGCTCTTCTAAATCATTCAAATTTTTCTCCTTTTCCCAAGCAATTGTGGCTCTTTGTAGATTGTTGAGATTGTTGGCAAATTGGGCCACAAGGGAACCATCTCTTTCAATAGAGAGAGGGGGCCACATAATCCTTAATAAGGCCCGGAAAGAATCATATTTCGTTCATAAAGAATTAAATTTGAAAGGGGATTTGAGCTTCCTACAACCACCTTCAAGTTCCAAAACAATATGATGATTGTTTGAGCTACCATCCACCCCAATCCCTTGGCGAAAAAGAGGAATTTTCTCTAGTAAAGGTTCGACTACAATAAATTGGTCGATATTCTTAGCTATCATATCTTCCCCAACTCTCCTAATACAACAAGTGGGTTTTAACTTAACAAGTTCAACATCACAAAGTTTATGTTTGATCAAAATTTGAGAAAAATAATATGATAGGGGATCTGTGTGGACATGTAACTCCCATGACTCAGAAATTCCCATAGAGAATTTCAAATCACCACCACAAATAACATTGTCTGCATTCATGAAGGAATAAGCCATCAGATGATCCCAAAAAGGAACACCATAAATATTGACCAGCTTGAGGTTCATGCCCAAATTAGGAATGAAAACATATGCTCCCATAACCCCTTCATCCCCCCAAGAACCCAACAAATTAGTAGAATTCTTGTTGATACCCAATGCCAAACCAATAGATCAACCTCTAGTGTCCACCATGAAAAAAATCCATCTGAACCAATCATTCCATAATTTTTACAATAACTTCACCAAGCACAAGGGTTTCTTGAAGGAAAATAAAGTTGACCGCCTTAGAAAACAAGAGGTGCTAAAGGCTAGTCTTTTAGGGGCACTAGCTAAACTCCTACAATTAAAAGAAAGGAATATCATCGGGAAAAATCGTCAAGGGCCTTCTCTGCTCTAAGCACCTGATCAATGGGCTTTTTATGGCCAATAAAGACCTCTTGACTGATCCTTTGAATAAATCTTGAGATAGGTGACTATCTACCCCTTCGATTTTTATGAATGACCAGGGAAAGAGGAGGACCCAACCCACCTATAACCTCCATGGGATAAAACAACTTTGAAGAAGATATCAAGTTATAAAAAGGCCTTGGCTTAGATGACGAAGAGGAGACTCTAGAAAGTGACAAAACTCGTGAGGGATAGTGAATAGAGGATAAGCAATGGAACAAGGGACTGGACACAAAGATAACCCAAAGGCAAGAGTATAGTGCAAAGGAGAAGAAGGAAGAGAATACATAGCCAATGAACATAAGGAGTTAATAAGATTAGATATAGGAGGGTAGGAAATAGAAGTATGGGACAACAATGGAGCAATAGAGGACACACCACCCTCCAAAGTGGCCCGAGGAATGTGATCCTCACTAGAATGAGGTGTAACATCTTATTCCATTGGTCGAGGACCATCAACGTCCTTCTAAGCCCGATCCATGACCAATTGTGGAATAAGAGCATCTGGTGAAGAGGAAGGATTTCCAGTGACCTATTCAAATCCTCCACCCATCTTCAACCAACGAGGCATCTTACTGAAGTAAGGCAGAGGACAATCCTTCAAAACATACTCGACTTGATGACACCAAAATGGGACTCCTTCGTAGTCCAAAATTTTCTTATAAGATAGGCCATTGTAATGCAAGTTGATCGAGGCCACCAAACCCTCATGGGTGTCTGGATTCACCATAATGAGAGCCATCACCATTATGCTAGAATCATTGTAAGAATTATCTACTTCAATAAAGTCACTTAGCTTGTTTGTGATTAGCCAGAAAATATCCAACAACCAAAACTGCATGGGCAGACTGGAAGTTGCACCCACACCGGGCCAACCCCCTACTTTTCTCTATTAGCATCAAATAGGGGGATCCATCTTTTGAGGAGAATAAGTGATGAGTTTCTACATCATTTCTAGCTCAACAACCAAGAGGAGTCATCGAAGAAGGTGAACCAT
>APFE030832091.1:0-70532 GCA_000404065.3 Pinus taeda
AAACCTACAAAGGTGGTGTGCTGGAAATGCGGAAAGGAAGGGCACTTCAAAAGGTAGTGTAAATCTAAAGCTCCTAATAAAGGAAAAGGATCTGATGATGCTCCTTCTGCAGAGGCGAAAACCACCTCAAATGAAGGTGGGGATGTGTACTGGCTTCTTCAAGTACACATGTAGATCATGAGGCATGGTTGATTGACTCAGGTGCATCCTTTCACTTCACTCCCCATAGAGAGTGGTTCTGCGCGTATGAGAAATATGATGGTGGTGATGTCTTCTTAGGAGATGATAGGAAGGCTAGAATCATTGGTCATGGAAAAGTAAAGTTGAAGTTGCAAGGTGGAAGGGTTAGAACCCTTCCGGGTGTTCTGCATATTCCTGCGTTGCCCAGAAATCTGATTTCTGTAAGCAAGTTGGATGATGCAGGTGTAAAGACAGTGTTTGAGAAGGATACATGCAAGATGGTTCGAGGAGCACTGGTATTGATGCGGGGAGTTCGGATTGGAACTCTGTACACGCTGCAAGGTAGCACTGTTGTTGACGGGTGCAATAGTCTATGGTTCCTGAAAATGGAGTAGAAAATCTAGTGGTCTCTGGAGAGAAGACCATGTTGTGGCATCAAAGGCTTGGACATATTGGAGAGAAGGGCCTTCGAATACTTCATGGTAAAGGTATGGTAGAAGGTATGAGTAATATCTCTCTTGATTTTGATTTCTGTGAAAATTGTGTATATGGGAAGTAGAATCGGGTGAGTTTCCCCTCTGGTGGTAAGAGGATGAAACAAATATTAGATCTTGTGCACAGTGATGTGTTTGGACCTATGAAAGTTCTATCACTGGGTAAGTCTGTGTACTATGTATCATTTATAGATGACTTCTCAAGGAATACATGGATATATTTCCTTAGAAAGAAATCTGAAGTCTTTGACAGGTTTAAAGAATTTAAGGCTCTGGTGGAAAATCAGACAGAGAAGAAGATAAAGGTACTGAGGACAGATAATGGTGGAGAATTCTGCAGCAAGGAATTTGAAGAAATTTGTAAAGAAGTGGGTATAGCACGGCAGGAAAGACTACTTCCATATACACCTCAGAAAATGGATCGCAGAAAGAATGAACAAGACATTGATGGAAGGGCAAGGAGCATGCTCGAGTTGGTGTCGGGTTAGGACAGGATTCGGACAGAGCGGGTGGGAACTACATGTTACCTGGTCAACAGGTCACCTTTCATCAGCGTTGGATGATAAGACTCCAACAAGAAGTATGGACTGGTAAGAAACCCTCTCTTTCACATCTGAGGGTATTTGGATGTGATGCATATGTACATGTTCCAAAGGAGAAATGAACCAAGTTGGATAGTAAATCTGAAAAGTGCATTTTATTGGGTATAAGGATGGTTTAAAGGGTTATAAGCTTTGGAACCCAACAACAAGGAAGGTTGTGTACAACCGAGATGTGGTGTTCAGAGAGGTGAAAGATGTTATTAAACATGAATCCAACCAAAGGAACCTAAGAGGATAGAGTTTGAGCTAAAGGAGAAAGAATCATGCTCTACAACAAAGGAGGAATCAAAAGATGAAGAGCCACAAACTCCAGGTGTAAGAAGATCAGTTCGAGAAAGAAGGTAGCCAGAAAGGTATAATCCATCTGCTTTTTGTTCAAATTTTTATTTATCTATTATTGATGATGATCAGATAAATGTGAAGGAAGAAGTAGATTCAGATGATGGAAAACTTTGGAAAGAGGCGATGGTTGATGAAGTGGCATCCTTGCACAAAAATGAGGCTTGGGATCGGTGGAGTTTCCAAATGGAAGGAAACCCATTGGCAACAAATGGGTGTTCAAGAAGAAGACAAATGTAGAAGGAAAGGTGGAGAAATACAAAGCTCGGTTGGTAGCAAAAGGTTATTCCCAGGTGCCAGGAAATGATTTTGGTGATATTTTTTCTCCTATTGCAAAGGTACCTTCTATCACATTACTTTTATTTGTTGCTGCTGCTTTTGATTTTGAGGTAGAACATTTGGATGTGAAGACAACATTTCTTCACGGGGATCTGAAGAGGAGATCTACATGAAGCAACCTGAAGGCTTTGTAGTGAAGGATAAGAAAGAACTAGTATGCAAGTTAAAGAAGTCTTTGTATGGGTTAAAGCAGTCACTAAGGATATGGTATCATAAAATTCATACATTTATAAGGGGACTTGGCTTCACCAGAAGAAAAGCATATCACTGTGTGTATTTTAAATTAATTGGTGATCGTGTTATTTATCTAGTCTTGTATGTCGATGATATGTTGCTAATTGGAAATGATAAAGAAACTATCCAGGATTTGAAGACCCAATTTTCCTCCAAATTCGACATGAAAGATCTTGGTGCTGCAAACTATATTTTGAGCATGGAAATTAAAAGAGATCATGAAAAGAGGAAGGTTTGGTTAAACCATAGGAAGTATGTCAAGACAATATTGCAGAGGTTTAATATGCAGGATTGTAAACCGATGAAGGTTCCTATTTCTGTAGATGTAAAGTTATTTGCTAAACAGTGTCCAAAGACACAAGAAGAGGAAGAGGATATGTCTCGTGTTCCATATGCAAGTGAATTCGGTAGCTTGATGTATGTAATGGTTTGTACTAAACTAAACATTACACATGCAGTGGGAGTATTGAGTAGGTTTATGTCAAAACCAGGGAAGGAGCATTGGACAACAGTGAAGTGGGCTTTCAGGTATTTGCGTGGCACTAGAGATTATGGTTTGTGCTACCATGGAATACCAAGATTGGACAGAGTTTTGGATATTCGTGGCTTTGTTTTTTTCCAAGGAAAAATTACCACGCTTTATTATTTGAGGAATAAAAAAGCTACAAGGAAGAATGTGTTGAACATTCACTGAGTTCACAAAACCCAAAAGCTATAACCGCTTCAGTATGATCCTATTTGCCAAAAAACATTTTGACTAGAACCTGATTGGTCCCTTCGGAAATCCGGCCAACATCAAATAGCAGGGGCTCCGCTATAACAGGGATAACAGCCCACGGCCAAGAGCGATTTAGATCGGCGAAAAAAAACAGGAAAAAGAAATACAATCGCTCCTACCTCAGGAGCAAAATATTCATGGCTTTGTTGATGTAGACTAGGTTGGATATGTTGATCAAGGAAGATCTACAGGTGGGTATGTGTTTCACCTATTTGGAGTTGCAGTCAGATGGATGAGTACGAAACAATCTATAGTGGCACTATCAACTACAGAGGTAGAATGCATGGCAGCCACTCATGCAAGCAAGGAAGCAGTTTGGTTGTAGAGATTGTGTTCAAGTATGGGGTCAGTACAGGGAGCTATAAGGATAGACTGTGATAGCCAAAGTGAATTTTTCTTGGCAAAGAACCCTACTTATCATTCAAAGATAAAGCACATTGATGTTCAATATCACTTTGTGAGGGATACGATAGAAGACAAAAAGGTGTTGCTGGTAAAGGTGGACACTTTGAAGAATACTGCAGATGCATTCACAAAATCTGTGAGCTCTGAGAATTTCTCTTGGTGTAGAGAAACAATAGGCATTTCAGGGCTGGAAAAATGACTAGGCTCTCCTGTGCCCCCCTGTGGAAAGAAAACAACAAGTGGGAGATTGTTTGGTTGTGTTATATTCTTTCCATGACTAACCTATGTAGTGAACTGGGGGGTCAGAGGGGGGGCGGAGCCCCCCTTCATTGTGCCGATTGCGCAGCAAGGGGGTCATAGGGGGGTTTGAGGGGGGTGGGTAGCCCCCCTCTACGAGGTCCAGGGCAGTGCCCTAGGAAAATCTTTTTTGACCCTATATTAGGTTGGGTGAACCTACCTATGGCTTGCGGTCCATGGTTTTGGATGTGATGGTTTTCGGTCCATGGTATTGGATGCTTCAGCATGTATAAATATGTATTCTAACATTGAAGGGAATATAATGAAAAATCAAGATGGTAGTCTCGGTTTTGGGATCCAGGGGAAAATCTTTGTGTATATGTGTTTTATGTGTTATGCTCTCGCATTTTTTATTTTCTGTGTTTAAGAATTCGTATGTAGGTAATTTCTATATTGGGTTAAAACCTACATATATCTAACGAATACGTGGAAGAGGTAGTAAAATATATGCCCAAAAATGAGTCCCCTAGACCTAACGGCTTATATATTGACCTTTTTTAGGCTCGCTAGTCAACACTCATACATGGTATCTAACAAGAATTGTATAAATCAAAGAGATCAAAAAACCATCCTAATCTCTTTAACACTACCTTCTTCACTTTAATTCCCGAAAAGGAAAAATTCAAGGATGCTAGCATCATTTGTCCCATTTCTCTATGTAGTGTAATATACAAAGTGATCACTAAAATAAAAACCAATCGCCTCAAATCCATCCTACCTTAGATGGTATAATGATTTCACATGAAACAATTCACTCTTTAAAATCCTCCAAGAAACCTAGCATGTTTCTAAAACTTGATCTGTCTAATGTGTTTTATAAATTCAGTTCAAGCTATCTCTTCAACATTCTCCATGCCATTGGATTCAACCCATATTGGATTTATTGGAATATGAGCCTTATCTCTTCAATCTTCTCTATTTTTCTAAAAAAATCACCTGTTGCATGATTATCAACCTCTTGTGGCTTCCATCAAGGAGATATGATCTCACATTTTCTCTTTATTATAGTAGTGATGGGTCTTGTCTAGTCATTAAAAGTGGCAACTGAGGAGCCAAAAATCAAAGGATTGCATCTATTTGTTGATGGCCTCCCTCTATCACACCAATAATTTTTGGATGATACCTTGGGTATGGGCTTTCCAACTATTCAAGAAGCCAAAGGATTTTCCCAAATTCAAAAGGACTTCTCTCTTTCCTCATGCATGGAAATAAATAGATCTAAATCTCATATTTTTTTTACTTTAATGTGCCTTTAGCTGTGCATGAACATATTGCAAGGATGGTTGGTTTCTAAATAGACAAATTCCCAGCAAAATACCTGAGATCGTTATTTGTGGATAGTTTCATAAAACACAATTAATGGGAGGATAGCATCAGCAAGTTCAACAAGTTAACCAGATAGAATTTTTTATCACTAAACTTAGAAGGTAAACTAGTCCTTCTCAAGTTGGTTCTATAGGATTTACCCATATATTTATGCTCTACTTTGATGTCTCCCTCCTTCATCCTTAACTCAATCAAGAGCATGCATCTATCTTTATTATGGGGAGGATAAAAATTGGAAGAAAAATGGGTTCTTATGGCTTGGGATAATATATGTAGAGCCAAACTGAAGGGGTTATGGGGCTAAGAGATCATTCAGATTCGACTATAGTTTTAGGGGTCAAGATGTGGTGGTGTTTTCTCCAAGAAGGTCAAGACCATTGGAGATGTATATGGATGAGAAAAAATGCAAATCAATTTTTTTTATCGAGAAACTCATAAGAATTCCATTCTCTCACAAAAACGCCTCCATTTTGAATCTAGAAGAAAAATGAATACAATTGAATAATTATTCTAGGAAATCCATGATAAACATACAATGCTGTTTATGAGAATTCATGGAAATAACTCCCAAAATTCCAATACTAAAATGAATTAAGGGATCTATGCCTCCACATGATCTCCAAAGGCCTTTAGAAATTCAAAGACTATTGGGATGCCTCTAACTCAGATGAAAGATGGAGATAATGTTTACTCTAATGGAATGGAACCCTAAGCCTAGGGAGGAGACTTGGTCAAAGCTTTGGTGTAAGATTCAATAAAGACTCATCTCGATATCTAACTTAGCTAATAAACTACAAAGGTGTTATGCACCAAGCATTTTCTTTTCCATTTGTGAGTTCTATAGCTTGGAAGTGGGTTTAAAAGGATTTACAAAAGATTCCATATGGATTTTCTTGTGGTAGAGAAACGGATAGCTAAAAGTTTCCATCTTCCTAATAATGGATCCTAGTCCAAGGGAAAACATTAAGCTGGGACAACATTTAGAAATAGATGCATATGGGCCCCTCTTGCTGCTCTTTGTGCCTTTAGGAATCTAGAAATGTGAAATTCCTCTTCATTATTTGCCCCTATTCCGATCATTAATGGAGCAATTTAGAAGTTGGCATGAATAGATCAAACTGTTGTCCATCCAATATCCCTCACAACATTAACAATTAGAGGGTTCAATATTTTAATAATCTTACCTTGAACTAGATCTAGACTCTCCTACCAAGATTTCTCCTTTTGGCTATTTGAAAAGAGAGGAGTCATCACATATTTCAAGAATCTCTCCTTCCCTCCTAACTCTCTTTGGATCTTTGTTCAAAAGAATATAAAGGAATCAATTTCCACACAATATTGCTTAGATCATGATCGACATGCCTCATACAAAGAAGCCCTACTAATTCAAAGTTGGTTCCCTACACCAGTAGTCATAATTTCCCCCATTCTTCACCCTACTACAATTTTTATTCCCTCCTCTTGGATCGATGATCCCCTTAATTTTCTAAATCTCAATTTGATGACACTTCAAAAGGTAACCCAAGTGAGGTAAGTTATGGAGGTATCTTTAGGGATCTTTTGGGAGCCCCTATCAACATTTATTTAGGCTCTATGGGATATAATCATAAAAATGCAATAAAATTGAAATCCTTGGAAGAGGGAATATTGATTTTGCAGACTCAAGGCTACACCAAACTTATGGTGGAGGCGTATTTTCCACTTGTCAAAAACATGTTCTTAGTGGAGACCAACCTAGATTAAAAGGTTGATATTATGGGGTTGGTTACATTTTCCTAGTGGAAGACCAACCCAAAACTCCATGACTTAGTATGTATTTAATGCTTTCAGGCAATAAAAAACAAGGAAACATTTAGGGGCTAAAATTATCACATGGACTAATTTTCCATGCTTTTAAGCAAAACATAATTCATTAATTTCTGCTTTTTCTATAAATAATTTTCCCAAATTTTATAGGATAAAATTATTTTACCTTACAAATGACCAAAAATTTATAGAGACTATATAAAATCATAAAAAAACTGAATATTTTTACAAAGAAAAACATCAAACATTTTATAATTTTCATATTAGGGGCCAATAAGATTCACAAAGTCTCTACACTTTTAAATAAATTTGCATTCAAAATGTTTTCCTTTCATAACATTGAAAATAAGAATAAAATGTTTATAATGAATTGACCTAATAATCACTCTACAATTTCAATGAAGGCAGAGTGTTTGAAAGAGAAATAAGAAACTATAGTATAAAAGTCTATGATTCTTTACTATTTAAAAAAAAATTAACAATTTATTTTATTAAATTTTCATTAAACCTTCAGTTCTAACAAATTATGTCGATTCCATTGTATCATAAGCTAGGATTTGTTTTATATTTAATCCTTATTTTAGATTTGTTTTAGAGTCTCTATGTAGTTGTGGGATGTTTTTTAAAGGAACATTTCATAGGATCTAATTTATTACCAGTCCACAGTTCCTCAAGCCATCCCCTGTCCCAACTTTCGGTGATTATTTCGTCCTTGGGTCTATGTCTTTGTCCTCTTCTTACATAATTTTGGGTCTAGATCCTTATTTGAGCTTGTTGTAGTCCTTCCCTTGCCGACTTCTGAAAATTTGAATCTTGTAGGGATTTCCTTTCCTTTTCCGGTTTTGGTGTGTGGAGTTTGGTACCCCATGACCTTTTGCATTTGGTTCTAACACGTTTTTCGTTAATTTCACAAACATCCATTATAATATCTTGTTGCGATCTTCATGTGTCATATAAAAATTGGGTTTCTACTAGTTTGTTTTAGTCACTGGTATCTTTGTGGAGAGTCCATATAACTTGTTTTACAGGTACATTCTCATCATGGCTCCAAGGCTTTGTGCATCGATTCGTACAGGGGGTTCCTAGGGGCCCTCCTCTCCACGACATAGGAGGTTATTTGGTTAGGAATATGTCGCCAACTTTTTCAATGCAACACCTTTGGAGGTATGTAAAGAAATTCTTCAACTAGAGGCCAAAGAATTTCGAGATAGAGTTTATTTATGAGATTTTTCTCTGGATCCAGGAAAGTGTTATAGGATAAGCATCCATTTCCTACACTCCATCACTCATCACTGCCAAATGGGGACCCTACTTAGTATGGTCATCATAGACAAGTAGGTAGAAAACTATAAACATTTTGTAGGCCAAGAATATATCAAACACATTCTCATAGACCTCAGATATAATTTGGACGACATATTTGCCCATTTGTCTAGCATTGAGTGTTATATAGTCTCAAACTTAGACACTAAAATAAAATGATAACCAGGAAGGACTTGGGGTCATGAATGCACCAGTTGTAACCTCCCCTCAAGCCAATTCAATTACATCATCTCGAATCATCATTTTGGATTAAGGAGTCTACCTAGATGTTTGGATAAGACGGGTTATATTAAGAATTTATTTTTTGATATATTGTATCTATCAGTGATTTTTATTGTGTCTAAGGCTTCTAGCATACAATTATTCTCTATTTTTTTTGTCATGTACTGATCTAAGCATTTTGTATATTTACTATCTATATGTGGAAGCTAGTTTTATGTTCTTAAAATGTCCTAGTTTTCCATAGTTTCAAGCATGTAAATCCACAGAAGTGACATGGCTCCTAAGAAGCAAAATCTCATGATAGAAATTTTGTAAAACAATAAACTTTTTGCATTAATAAATATCCAGTGTGAAATTTTCAAAAAAAAAAATCTTGCAACTAGATTCTTCAAAGTTGAAGCCTTTTAAAAGATTAATCAAGAGTCATATTAAATCTATTATGTTAGAATTCTTTCTCTTCTTTAGTTTTTAAAAGCCATATTAATTCATGTTCTTGATATGAACATGTTTGTTTTCACACATGTCATTCATTTACCTCATTATAAGTTTAAAGTTATCACTTTCATTCACATAATATATAATATATATAATATATAATATAATAATATATATTATATATAAATATATATATAATGTATATATATAATAGATACATACATATATATACATACATATACATATATAGATATATATATATATATATAGTAACATCTTGATTATTTTTGTTGGATTTTCACACTCATCGCGTTGGGAATCGATCACATGGACTAACTACCACTCTTGGATCCATACTAGGACCATTCAAAAAGGTAATTATAATGGTTTAAAGCTTTACTAAGATTGTGGGTTTTGATGTAATGGAAAACTTAACATGGTATCAATGCTTTGGCTTTGGTTCGATTCCCTGATTTGAGTTTGAGGATGATTTTGGATTTTTTTTTGATCAAGTAAGAGTATAACCTTCTATTAATATGGTCAATAATACATAATTTACAACAGCCGCACCAACTCTGTGAGAGTTCAACAAGCAGTTAGGCAAGCAAAGTTCTGGACCACGTGCCCAAAACCATGAGAAGCCTGAACAAGCAAACTAGGGAGAAACCTCCAGAAAAGCTATACAAAAGAAAGCAGTAGACCCTCTGGTCGTAGTAACGAGCACCAAAAGAAACCCAGAATGTCGTGGAAGATGGGTCCACAGAACCGGGGGCCACAAATTTCCACAAGTGACCCGCCAAGGGTCCACAAGACTGCCATCAAAGACCATCTAGAGACAACAGAAAGCAAGAAGAGTTGCAAACCATACAATCTGACCTGCCAGGATCAATGTATATGCTATGAAGCAAGCCCACTACCAACCCACACAAAACCTGTCAAGCGAACCCGACGAAAGCTTTAGGCCATCTCTCTAAACTCTTTTATGTCTGAAACGCCAAACCAACATGCATGAACAAACTAACACCATTGATCACTCGACGAGGATCCAACGGTTTGCGCAGATATTGGGTTGACAAGTAGCGCGAGGGATAACCATCCAATATAGGCTGTATTCTCTCACCTCTCGCAGCTACGTGTCACACGAAGAGTGGAATCGGGGCCTCCCTTATAAAAACCAGAAACCCATTGGACCTCACGCAATAAACCACTTGAGGTTTTAGAATCAAACACCTCGTGGAATAGCGCGCGTGCTCTTTCACCAAGCGATAGCCTTTAAACCAAAACATCAGACGGTTCTTGTGCCTTCCTCCCGGATTCTCTGCCAACTCCCAAACACCATCAAAATTACCACATGAAGTTTTGGTCAATGGACACGCAAACCTATGTTACTTCTAGAGTCAATCCTCCTGCCACACATCCAATGGAATACTGAACTTTGGATTGCGGCCAAAATCCAAAAAGGGCATACAGTTTAGGGATCCCTGTCCTCTCGCCTGTCAGCTGAACCACTTCGATCCTTCTTGTGAAACCATAGCTCCAAATCTTTGTGAAAGGACAGAGGTTGAGAAGGTGATTCATCGTCTCCTCTTGTTAGCCATAGAGGTAACATTTGGAAGGGCCAATAAGGCCTTTCTTTAGGAGATTCTCCCAAGTTAAGATTTTCCTTTGATGCCCTAACCAGATGACTAATTTTATTTTCATCTAGTGGGGGCTCTACCATAGTTTCTTCCAGAGTTGATTAGGATTCAGATAGTTTAATCCCGTTACTTACTTTTTAGCTTCTTTGAGGTTAAAGCTACCTTCGGTGTTCTTTTCCCATATTAATTGGTCAGGTAAGGAGGATACAAGAATCCTTCTATGCTTTAGAGCCTAGGTGAGAGATTTTGCCCGGGTCTTCAAAGGACTCTCATCGCTATAGCCTAGATCCTTCCAAATCCTCCATTTTCTATTATTCCTTTCTTGGTCCTAGAAGTCTTTGACCATAAGAAGACCTTTGTTGTCTGTGTCACTCTTGAGAGCTGTTAAGTCATCCTTATAAAGGTTGGCTTCCTGCTGCCAATTTTCCTCCCAAAATCGTGCTAGGTTCCTTGCTCGAATTTCGTAGAAGATATGTTGCTGAACAATACTTTTATTTTCCCAAGCAAGGTTCCAAATATTGGAGCCCCTGATTTTCCCTAACATTCTGATGTGATCCTTCTCCTACCAATACTTGGCATATTTTTGTTTCCAAAGATTAGCCCAGGGAGCTGTCGACTCCTTAATCCATCTCCACCAAATTTTGGCACCCACAACTCTACTATGGGTTTCAGGGGCATGCAGCCTCAAGCCACCATCGCTTTTGGCCCTGCATATGTTATCCTAGGCAACTAAAGCCCACTTCTTCTTTTCTTCTCCTCTACCCCACAAAAAATCCCTTTGTATGCTCCTGATCTACTGCTTAATACATTTAGGAGCAGGAAGAGCTAAGAACATGAAAATGGGAATTGCCTGCAAAACCACCTATGTGAGCACAAGGTGCCCTGCCAAATTAAGTGACCTGCATGTCCATTTTCTAACATTGTCCTGAAGTTTGTTTATTATTGGCTCCCACACTTTCTTGTCTTAGAGGTTGATCAGTAAGGGGTATGCCTAGATACTTGGAAGGTAGTTGTTCCCCTTGAAACCCAAGAATTATGGTAATATTTCTCTTAATAGCAATGTTAGTGCTAAGGAAAAAAACTTTTGATTTGTTGAGGCTTACCTTTGTCCCTACTGTCATAGCAAGGTCATTTAAGATTGTTTGATTTATTTGGCTTCCCTGACTGTGGGTATGCCCTGCAGCATAGTGTCATCCACAAATTGTTGAAGAGTATTGGCTACTCCATCCAAGGTGAGCTTGATACCCTAGATCCAACGTTCATTATTTTCCATTTTAATCGCTCTGCCTAGCCCTTCCATCATGAGAATGAAGAGGAAAGGAGAGAGGGGATCTCCCTGTCTGAGACCTATGGAGGATGTGAAGGTTCTTGAAGGAGCTCCATTCAATAGTATGGAAAATTGGTCGTGGTGATAAGTGCCATAACCCATCATATCCAATTTTGGTCGAAGCCATAAGCTTTTAGAACTGCTCTTATATAAGACCAACTTAACTTGTCATAGGCTTTCACTAGGTCCAACTAAATGATAATGCCAACTTGTTTTTTGCTTTTGAGAGAGTGTACCACCTCATGAGCTTGGATTATGTTGTTGAGGATTTGTCTTCTTTCCACATAGCTCGTTTGCTCCTCCGAGATGAGAGATGGTAGAAGGGGCTTGAGTCTATTAGCTATCACTTTGGAAATAATTTTGTACACCACATTACATAAGGCTATGGGTCTTAAGCCATCTAGAGTCATAGCATTTTCCTGTTTTTGGATCAAAGCAATGAAGGAAGCATTAAGAGCCTTTAAAACATTTTTGGATTTTCTTGAGTCTTCCACCACCTTAGGGATATCTTGTTTGACTATTTCCAAGCAGGATTTGAAGAAGTCTACATTGAATCGATTCAGTCTTGGAGCTTTTCCATTTTTCATTTCATTAATCACTCCATTGACATCCTCTTTCGACACTAGCCTGTTAAGATTGTGGTTGTCGTCTCTGGTGACCAGCTGAGGGATATATTGAGTGAATTGTTAAATTAACCTGGATCTATCCTGTAGAGGTTCATGTGCTATACTGAGGAAGTGTTGTACAAGGACTGATTCCATATCATTGTAAGAGACAAGCTCTATCCCTTGAGAATCTTTGAGCTTTGTGATTCTATTATGTGCCTTGTGAGCCATGGTGGATTTGTGAAAGAATTTTGTATTTCTTTCTCCCTCTCTAATCCACTGCCTTGATTTCTATCTCCAGAATATTTCCTCTTACAAGCATCTCTCTTCCCATTCTCCTTGAAAAGAGTTAGTTAGCTACTGTTGCTCCTCGGTAAAGCCATCTGTGATGCTGATCTGATTGATATCCTGGGGCTTCTGTTCAGCTTCTCTTTTGGCTTTGAATATATCACCAAATTATTTTTCGTTCCAATCTTTAAGTTTGGGTTTGATATGTTTGAGTTTCTATTGGAGCATGAGCATTCTAGTGCCTTGAATGTTCAAATCCTCTCTCCACCATTTTTCAATATTACTGATGAATGTAGGGTGAGAGAGCTAGGAATTTTTGAACCTGAAAGGTTTGTATCTTGGTGTGCCCACGAAGGTGGCTTCCAACTGTATAGGCCAATGATCTGATCCTCCAAAGGGCAGAATAGAAGCTATCATGGTAGGGCCTCTGAGAAGGAGGTCCTCTGAAATAATAAATCTATCCAATTTGGAGGAAACTTGAAAGGCCCCTCTCCTCTTCTTGTTCCAGGTGAAGGTTCCATTTATAGTTTCAATGTCCACACGCCCCATGTTCATTATGAAGTTCTGGAAGGTCATGGAGTCTCTTCCTAACTGTCTAATGCCACCTTTCTTCTCTAAGAGATATCTTATCATATTGAAATCTCCAGCAATGATCCAAGGCATGTTGGGGTGTCTTGCCCTTAGATCCTCAATGGAGATGAGAAGCTTGAGTTTGTCTGCTAGCTTTTGAGGTCCATAAACATTTGTGATCATGTATATTGCCTTATCACCTACAAGTTGACAAACCAAAGAAAGATAGTTCCTGGATGCTTCAACATCCACAGTTCAAAATTTTTGTAGATCCCACAGCATGAGAATCCCCCCCACCGAGTTGCTTTCTTTGACATCTAGATACTCATACTTGATTAGCCACTTACTATAAATTTGTCTAATCTTATCCATCAAACATTTTGTCTCTTGAATAAAAACCATATTTGGTTTTTCTTCTTTAATTCTATTACTAAGATTCCTTTGTTTGCTTCTATTTCCTATGCCTCTAATATTCCAAGTTGTGAGCTTCATTAAGAAAGGTTAGTAAAGGAATAACCGGTAAGATCTTTCATCTTACCTGAGTTAATCAGTAGTTTCCCACATTCGCTCAGCAGCTCATTCTGTCTTTTTCTTCCTCTTTTCCTACCTGAGTTCTTTGGAGATTGTGCCTGTACATTCTCCATCATTTGACCCGACTATGCTTCTGGCTTTCATGATTACTTTTGACTCTAGTTCCCTTCGATTGTGATCTCCATAGAAAGAGCTATTGCACCCTGTCATAATCCTCGTTTGGCAGGGAATCTACTCCTATGGTCATCCCTTGTTCCACAAATTTTTCTAGATCTAGATTTTCCCTACCTAGAATCTCCTGTAGTTCATGGTCCTTTGTTCTCGCTTCACTTGGAGTCATCTCATGGTCCCTACTTATCTCCATACAGCTTGGTAGATCTTCCTTTTTCTAGTTGTTTACTAAGATATCCTCCATGTCAGCTTCCTTTTCCTTCTCATTGTTTATGTTCTCCATATCCTAGATTGTTTCCTTGTTCCGCTCTTCTTCCTCTAGGATCTTGAAACGATTGTGTCTTGAATGTCTATCCTCATTCATCTTCTTTTGTGGTTGTTTACCACCTTTCCCTTTTGCTCCCAACCTTGGTAAAACCCTGGTGATTTTTATCCTTAGTAGTTTTCACATTTCCTTCCATATTGTTTGCTGGGCAATCTCTGAATAAATGCCCATGTTCAAAGAATTTGTGGCACCTAAATTGGATGTGCTCGTAGTCCACATTCTGCACCTAATCTTCATCATATACTTCTAAAATTATCTCTTCTGGAAGGGCTCCAGATAAGTCCATTTCCACACATATTCGGGCAAAGGAGGTATATCTTCCTTTCAGAGTCACCTCTGAGATCTTTAGGAAGTGCCCCAACATGTTGCCTATTGTTTTCAGAGATTCTGGTAGCCAATAATCCAGAGGAAGGGAGTATATTCTAATCCATACCGGTACCGATGCGAAAGTTTCATGTTCCGAGACAAATTTCATCATCCATGGCCACATATAGAATCCTGCCACAACGTAGAAATATGGTCCTCCCTTGAAAACTCTATCTTTATCTTCTAGGCTCGTGAACACCACTGTGAAGAAGTCCTTAGAACCTAGATGTAGATGTATTTCCCCCTTTGGCTTCCAATGGCTCCTTATCCAGATGTGTAACGCCCTCTCCGTCGGCCATAACACCATAAACTTGCATACGATCGCATGTTCCGTCATATGATCCCTATGTGCTTGAAGCACTAGATCGCTCAATATGACCTGAGGAATAATGTTCGACTTGGGTTTACAGATCCCAGTTGTCCTTATGGAGTTAGGTTTTCCACTGTTGCCTCCATTCTCCTTCTCCTTATTTGTTTCTCGCTGATTCCCTTCGTGTTCTTGAAGTTTGCTTCTTCCCAATGTTCCTTTGTTTCTTGCCTCTAATACCTTCTCCAGAGGTTTTTTAAAATGTTGCTTTCCCATGTCCTTACTTCCATTTATAACTACCTCATTGTAGGAGGGAGCAGCGCTCCCCCCTACACTTCCCACCATGGTTCCCAAATTCAGAACCCTAGTGCCAACTTCAACCCTAGCTTAAGTTGCAGACCAATCAATCCATATCAGTAATACAAGCATATAATTTCTCCAAGAAAATTTTGGATTTTCACACTCACCTCATAATGATAATAATTTAGAAACTAACTAAACTTACAAACTTTGATATAATGAAAAACCTAACAATCTTACTAGTCGATTGAGCTCTTATTTCAAAATAGCATGAAGATCATAGACTTTCCTGGTACATTATTTCTCTATTTAAGTCCCTATCAATCGATACTTCATATTGGGATGATATTGAGGACTCATGTTGACTCCATTTGGATTCAATACTTAAGATCTACTTAGAGGTGGAGCACTTGACATAATTCCTCATCATGTATATGGCTTCGTTTTTTAAAAAAAATGAGCGCTTAGAAACCTTTGGTATGATATTGCTAAATGGGTATAACATGAATCCTTGTATTTCATCGTTTGTGATTTACAAGAGCACTAATGTTTACTATTTGTTTATTTGAATTAATTATTATTTTATATTTTAACAGAAAATATAAGCATTGCGATTTTTAAAAGTATTTATAAGTTTTTCAGTTTTATTATTTATTGGGTTGAGTATAATTTAATAGGGGAGATGTCGTTATATATATATATATATATACATACTTGCTTCAAAGAAAATAATACAAATTAACTTTACAATAAATTTACAATTGTATTAATTAGTCAAGATTACAATTGTAAATTTATAATTGTATTAATTAGTCAAGATTTAATAATATTAAATTATACTAATTAATAAATCAACACATTTTGAATGCATATAGTACAATCACATCACGTTTGTTAACTTAGTGAGATAACCGAAGATTTTGCATCACAAGATAACAGTAAGATGATAGCAAAAGTATTGCTTACATCATTATAATTTGAATACGATTTTTACGCAATTATTTCAAGTTACATTGCTTAGCAGAAATTATTTTATTTGGACATGGTAATGTATTCTTGACCTTTACATTTGAAGGTAATATCATGTCTACTTTAAAGAGCAAAGAATTACATTTTATTAACTTATAATAAAATTTATATCTAAATTTGTTTCAGAAGTAAACATTAATATACAGGTTTTGTTTAATAATATATTTTTCAAACATTCCTATTATATTATTTAAAATTTTATTTTATAAAGAAAATTTAAGGAGAAATATCAAAATAGAGTGGACTATTACTAATCAATGGTATTCATACTTTTGGTATAATTACATTATAAATATTTTAACATGTATTTTAAAGTGGATACTTTCATTAATATGAGGTTGGAGAAACAATAATAGTGTGCTTGAAAACATAGCTATATTTATTTTAGGAGATTGAAATAGAATAGAAATAGAAATTGATATATAAATTATACTGAAATCAATAGATTATGAATAAACTAAAATAAAAAAATTATGTATATGTATATTGAGTAGAAATAGAAATGGGTGTGTCGATTAAAATCAATGTATTAAAAATTGAATACAAATAGAAATTGACATGTACATTAAAATCAATGGGTTAGAAATTAAATAAAAATAGAAATATAAATTATTAATATTAAAGTAGAAATATAAATAAAATTTTATACTCAATTAAAAATGAAATTGACATGTACACTAAAATCATCGTATTCACTCCCACCTGCAAACCTTAAAGACTGTGAGCTTTGTCCGTGTGAAGAGAAAGGCTAACATGGTAGGAGATCATTTGGCGAATGAAGGAGTGATTAATAAGGAAAGGGACACCGACACATCTGGCAGCTATTACCCCCAGGAAAACTATTTGAGGGTTGTCTCTGTCACGCTCAGGAAAACTATTTGAGGGTTGTCTCTGTCACGCTGCCAAAGATATGGAGCAATGGGAAAGGTCGAGAGTAGATGAGGAAGACCAAGGATACAACAGTGTGAGGAACAATTTTGGAAGCGATGTAGGTTTGTTTGTTCATTGATCGTTGTATGGATCAATTGCAACACAACGCTCAAATGAGGAGATTTTTCATCTCAACGATAAATGGTAATCACTGATTTTGCTGGGGGGAGGTTCAGTAAGCACAGTGGGAGGGTGATGCACTAGATTGTGGACCCATTGTTTTCTCATGGTAGAAAATGTAATTATTTTGAGTGTTAGACTTTTCACTTGTTCAAGGGGTTGGTTCCGTTTTTTGTAAAAGGTTTAAGCCATTTCCGCTTTAGTTAGGACATGAGAACCTTTTTGGGTAAACGCAAGCGTTACCTTGTAAAATATTTATTACTGTGGTTAATTTAAAGATTCGTTCTTACTTGACCAAAAAGAAATCAATGTGTTAGAAATTAACATGTACATTGAAATCAGTGCATTAGAAATTTCAATAGAAATAGAAAATGAATATAAAGTAAAATTGACATGTACACTAAAATAAAGGCATTAGGCCCATGAGGCATAGAATAGATGGTGATGGGATGTATTGTTAAGACATTCAGTGATATGAAAATCATCAATTCAAAACTCTGTGAGAAATCAGCCATGTTAAGGGCTCATGTGGCCCAAGCCAAGAGCGATCCTCAAGTGATTTTGATAACTTAGATGCCCCTTTGTCATTGCTTCTCACGCTTAGATGACCCTCGGTCATTGCTTCTCAAGCCAAAGGTTAAGCATGCAATCATCTCAAGATCCACACAACTTGGAAAACAAAATATCAATACATTAGAAAATGACATGTATAGTGAAATCAATGTGTTATAAATTTAATAGGCATAGAAATTGAAATTGAAATTGATACAGAAATCAAAATATAATTTGGCATGGATATTGAAATCAATGCATTGATTTGATTATACATTTTCATTATTCAACATTGTTAATTTATTTTTGTTCAACTTATTCCTTGTATAACTGTTGAAGTTGCTATTGTGTATGATATTTTCTATGTTTTTAACAAGTTGAGGAAACTAAGTGAAGTTGAAATGATCATATTAATCTCTCTCTCTCTCTCTCTCTCTCTCTCTCTCTCTCTCTCTTCTGTACGATATTTTCTATGTTTTTAACAAGTCGAGGAAACTAAGTGAAGTTAAAATGATAATATTAATCTCTCTCTCTCTCTCTCTCTCTCTCTCACACACACACACACACACACACACACACACACACACACACACACACACATATATACATAATTTTGATCATCTACAAATTTTGTCAGTATTCTAAAACATGAAGAAAGATTGATATTGATCCTTCTCAGTAATACTCTTTATACTTTCAACGAATTGAGGAAAGTGATTAAATTTCAAATAACCAGATAAATCCTTCTTGATAATAATGATTATACTTTCACCCAACTTAAGAAAGTTAGTCATTTTCAAATGGTCTAGTTAATCTTAAACATATACATATACATAATGTTGATCATTTACAACTTATGTCGCTGCCCATAACTAAAACTAACCTAGGCCCATCTTAACCTCAAATCTAACAAACACCAAGAAGGATCAAATCTCTTGAGGTGCCAACATTTTTCAAATTTTACAGTCCAAAAATGTGTAAACATTCAAAGATTTGATTCCTTTTGATACTTCAAAAATAAACTAACTTAGTTTTTTAATAAACCAACCAAAATCAATCTTAACCTCATACCTATCAAACATTAAGAATACTCAAATATCTCGAAATAAACATTTCTTTTGAGTAGAAAACTTTTATATATATAATTTAATAATTTAACATAATCGTCTCTCATATAAGTAATTAAAAGAAAATAATATAAAAATTAAAATATATATATATATATATATATATATATATATATATATATCAAAAACTAAAAATTAAAATTATATTAATAAATAAATAAATATTGAAAAGAGAGAATAATAATCACCCATTATTCTTTCGCATAAAATTGAAAGCGCTCATTCACTTGTACCACATGCACGCAAACATTTGTCCATTAATATACACACTCACGTAAATTAATTTTAATTAATATATTTTAAGCATAAAGAAATATATATGCTATTTTATTTTATTATTAATTAATAAAATGATAATTAAAAATAATATTTTTATTATTATAATTTATTGCTATATTGTGGTGATTCGAAAAAGTTCTCTGCTCGACTTAGCGAAGATACTCGAGATCTATACGGTCTTTATGGAGATGATAGTGGAAGCATCTTTGGGCAATTGTATTTGCAAAACTTCAAATATGAAGATGATGCATTTGGTGCAGAAGAGTCTCGAATGTCATCTTGGTATTTAAGATTCGGTGTTAAATCAACTTTACAAAGGGGATCGAGCGTCTTATGGGTTTTTAATTTGTCTTTTATTTCCAGATTTGGACAAAATACGAATTGTGAGAAAAATACTAGATTTTCCTAAATATTAAGGCATTTATTTTCTAGATCCAGGGTTTCGATTTAGTGGAATATCAGAAGCAAAATATTCAAAAAGATTAGGGAATACCAATGATTCTTCAACTTTTTTTATATGAAGGAAAAGTGCTCCATGATTCTCTTTAGCTAAAAGATTATGGCGTGGAAAATGATTCCACCATAATGTTAAGTTGAGGTTGCGGGCTGGAGCTACAATTTTTAGAAACCCTAAGGGACTAGCCTCATTTATTGACAATGCAACAAGAAAATCTTCATTTAATTTTTTCCTAAAATTAAATTAGGAATATAATTGTATTTCCACATCCCAAGACAACTTGTACGATTTTACTAAGTTAATTTGACTTCGTTGGCTTGGTTAATTCAAGTTATGAGTCTAAAATGAACCATATAGAGTGTCTCCTACTTTATAGGAGCCCTCGTTGAGTTTGTTTTGATTTGTAATTAACTAATTTAGATTAACAGAGTTAAATTCAATTAAAGTAGTTCTAGTTGATGGAGGAACTAGTAGGATGTTAGACAGTGGGTTGTTGCTTCATGTGTTCAACCAATTAATTGATGATTCACTCATAAATAACTCATGCACGTCAGCTCTCAGAGTTACCTAACTGAGATTGGAGTTCAAAGGAAATGTACTATCAGTTATATAATCATCTGAATTGTACAGGTGGTGCATGCAGTCAGAGGAAGGCCTATGAGGACTGTACAATTCATATTGAGTAATTTCCCTAATTAATAGCGGGCTAATTCCCAAGGTAATAGTGCAAGGAAAGAGGGACTTCAGCAAGCAAAAAATTGGTTAAGTATTGGAAAAGGCTTGTCGAGGAAGTTGTGAGAGAGATAGAGATAGTGTAGAGGTTGCTTGGGCTTGAGCAAAGCATTGTAATATTCTCATATTTTCTCACTAATGAAATATACAGATATCAGAGGTTCAGGGGTTTTTGGCTATGGCTTTCCCTAAGAAATCGTTGTGTAATGTGTTGATTGAATTCTTTCTCTTGTATTTTTCATGATTTCTCGATCTATTAATTATTTCTGTTGATGAGTGGAGTAGATTCAAGTATTTTGTTTTAGAAAATTACATAAGCAGTTTGAAGCTAGAAGGAATTTCTGCATGGTATCAGAGTAGAAATCACTCTAAAAGAGGAGAATATGAGTTTGTATTTTGCAGGTGAAATTGAATTTGCAGTATCATTCTTTAGAGCCAGTAGGATATTGTTATATTGATTGAGACTTGAATATGCCCTTGAGGGTAGTTTGAACTATATTGCTTGGAAGGACATGCTGGAGGTAGTGTTGGAAGACAATGGGTTGAAGGAATTCATAGACAATGATATTCCTAAGCCTCCAATCATAGATGCTCAAGATCTAGTACAGTAGAGGAAATGTGTTGCAAAGGATAGAAGGATCATACTAGAAGGAGTTCAAGATCATATTTTCTCGAAACTCCACAGGAAGGATACACCATATGCAATGTCTCAATCCTTGATCAACTTATTTCAGAATAACAGTGAACACGAGGAGCTAGCATTGAAGGACAAGCTTCGGAAGATCAAGATGGCGAAGGGTGACACAATACCACAATACTTGAGAAAGTTCACCCAATTATGGGATGAGCTTGGGAGCGTTGGTATTACAGTTGCTGAAGATGATATCGTTAACATGGCACTTCCAGGCCTTACCAAGAGCTCGAACAGCTACTAAAATTCGGTAAATGGGAGGGAGCATTTACCAAAGTGGGAGCCTTTGTGGTCCGGCTTAGTGCAGGAAGAGATAAGGGGGAGCACCAGAGATGGAACATCATTAAAGTATGATTACGAGGAGAATTGTGCCTTAGTTGGAAGGGTGAAGAAATGGAAAGGAAAGAAATTCCAATCCAAAGGAGATTCCAGTCAGGGTGGAAAGAAGAAGGACTTGTCGAAGATTAAATGTTTTCACTGTCATGAGATGGGATACTATGCCATGAAGTGTCCACACAAGAAGGTCAACAATAAGCCCTCAGGAGGAGCGAGATGTGAAGCTCTTGCTTCACAATTCATGTTGGATTTCACCCTCATTGCTCACATGGTGACATCAGTGATGGGTAGTGTGTGGTATCTAGATAGTGGAGCCTCATTCCATATAACCGGAAATAAAGAATTTTTTAGTGACTTAGAGGAGAAGGACCTCCAAATGCACATCGAGATGGGATATGATGGAAGGTATAGCATAACCATCATCAACACTATTACTTTTCAGAGGGAGTCTAGTTCATCTCTCACATTAAAAGTTGTCATGTATGTTTTGGGTCTGAAGAATAATTTAGTTTTAGTTTCTATGTTGGAGGACCATGGCTATGATGTGATATTTAGCAAAGGAAAGGCTTTCCTTCATCACATAGCCTCAAGAAAAGTGAAGCAGATGATGGTTAAGGTGAACAACCTCTACAAGTTGGATGTAGAAAATTGTGTAGCATTAAGCACAAAAGTAGAGAAGGTGCAGAGGTGATACATCGTTTAATTATGGTATAGAATATTGAGCCATCTTCACCATGAAGTATTGAAGATCATGCGACAGATTTCGACAGGACTTCCCAAGGGTGCACTAGAGTAGAGAGATACATGTAAAGAGTGTACATTGGGGAAGTACACCAAAGCCACCTTTCATGATAAGGATAGTCAAGTGCAAGCGATCCTTGAAAGAGTTCACTTAGATGTGTGTCAACCATTTTTGACAGCCTCCCAGGCATAGGTATTATGTAATATTTCTAGATGATTTCTCACGTAAGTGCTAGATTTTCATCATGCAAAAGAAAGATCATGCGTTCTCTAAATTTTGTGAATTTAAAACACTTGTTGAGAAAGACACTGGCAGGAAAGTGAAGGTTGTTAGGAGCGATAACAATGGAGAATATGTGTCAAATTAATTCAAAAACTTCTATGCATCAAAAGAAATTTGACGGGAGTTAGTAGCACCCCATAACCCATAGCAGAATGGGGTGGCTGAAGGGAAGAACGAGAGTTATGGGAGTTACACGAGAGATGTTACATGATCAGGGCCTACCGTTGCACTTGTGGGATGAAGTATGCAACATAATTGTTTATGTTCAAAATAAGAGTCCTATTGGATTCTCAAGACAAGTACACGAAAATAAGCTTTTTCAGGTAAGAAACGAGATGTGGCACACTTCAGGATCTTTGGTACATCATTTTACTATCATGTTACCAAGGATGCAAGTAAAAAGTTAGAAATGATAGCTGATTTCGGTATATTTGTGGGGTACACTGATACACCTCACAACTATCAGGTGTAATCGTCATCTCACAGAATGACAATGGTTCATATATATATATAAATTTTAGTGAAGAGAAGGCCATGATATGTTCCCGTGAGAGGGAGATTCAGTTGCATGCAGATGAGGAGATTTTAGGTCCAAAGTAAGAACCCTAGGATGACGTGGAGTAGGCACATGGAGACGAGAAGAGAGTGGAAGAATCACTCATGTAGAGATTTCCAAAGATGGAAAGGAGTCCACCAGAGAATATGACATATTGATGCATGTTTCTAGAGAGAAAGCGGGAGCACCCACATCACATCGTAGGCAGAGCAGGCGACTAGATTGGTAGAATGGCTAGATGGATATAATGAGCTAGAGTGTATAGATTGAGCCATCCTCATTCGAGGAAGAAATGCAACAACTAGTATGGGTTGATGCCATGGTAAGGAGTAATACTCCATTATTAGAACAATGTTTTGGAATTTATCCCAAGACCAACAGACAAGTTAGTGGTGAGTTCTAGATGGCTTTACAAGGTAAAGCACGTAGCAGATGGGAGTGTCAAGAAACACAATGCAATATTTGTGGCCAGAGGTTTCTCTCAGGCGGAGGGAAATGATTATGAAGAGACCTTTTATCCAGTAGTAAGGTACTCTTCAATAAGATCTATTTTAGCACTTTTAGTGCATATGAGATGGAAGATACATCAAATGGATGTGAAGAAAACATTCCTTGATGGAGTGATTGAGGAAGAGGTGTACATTGAGCAGTCGAAAGGATTTGAGACCTTCAACAGAGAGATGCATGTGTGGAGACTCAAGAGGGCATTGTATGGATTGAAACAAGCACCTTGTGCTTGGTACACAAAGATTGATAACTATTTCACTAGGTTGGGATTCTCCAAACGTGAACTAGATGCAAACCTTTACCATATTGTGGTTGAAGGTAAATTATTGATTATAATATTATATGTCGACGATTTAATTATAACAGGTGATAAGAAGTTGGTCAAATCATGAAAATATGATATTGCAAGAGAATTCGAGATGAAGGACCTGGGGCTCGTGCATTATTTCCTTGGTATGGAAGTATGGCAAGGAGATGAGGAATTGATTTTCTCTCAGGTCAAGTATGCTAAGGAGATACTGAAGAAGTTCCACATGGAGAGTAGCAAACCCATGGAGACTTCTTTAGCAAGAAATTAGAGGAATTAAGGTGCTACTTTAGGTGAAGTAGTGGAGACTACTATTTACAGGCAACTTGTGGGTTCACTGATGTATTTGGTGAACACACAACTAGACATATGTTTTGCAATTAACTTAGTCACAGAATGGTTAAGCCAACCAAACTCTATTGGAAGGAATATAAACATGTGTTGAGATACCTAAGAGGCACCACTTATTTTGGTCTTTGGTATAAAGGAATAGAGGGAGTGAAGATGCAGGGCTTCACAGATACATATTGGGAAGGGAGTCCATCCGATAGGGAGAGAACATCATGGGGAATCTTCAATATTGGGTTAGCAACCATTTCTTGGTACAACAAGAAGCACAAATCAATTGCACTATGCCCGAAAGAAACAGAGTACATGGCTACCAGTTAAGAAACTTGTGAGGCTATGTGGATGAGGAAGATCCTTCTTGGGTTATTTGGTTAGCAGATGGATCCTTAGTGATTTACTGTGACAATCAGAGTTGTATCAAACTCTCTGAGAATCCATTTTTTCATGATTGGTCCAAGCATATTGACATCTAGTATCACCATCTACGAGATTATGTGCATAGAAGAATCATGTTGCTTGAGTACATTTTTAAAGAGGAATAGGATGCATACATCTTGACTAAGGCACTATCAAGAGGAAAATTTGGGTTTGATAGAGGCAACATTAGGGTATCTGATAGTCTCTTTCCTGTTGAGAGGGAGTGTTGAAAATGCAACAAGAAAATCCTCATTGAATTTTGTCCTTGAAATTAAATTACGAATAAAATTGTAATTGCACATCACAAGACAACTTCTACAAGTTAACTAAGTTAATTTGACTTAGTTGGCTAAGTTAATTCAAGTTGAGTGTCTAACATGAGTCATGTAATGTGTCTCCTACTTTAGAGGAGCCCTAGTTGAGTTTATTTTGAGTTTTAATTAATTATTTCAGTTTAACTCAGTTAAAGTCAGTTAAATTAGTTGCACCGAGAGGCACATTCTACAACCTAGTATGCAGGCGAAGTGTAAGTATGTTCGTTCGTCGATGCTTAATATATAATTTTGACTAATGTTAGGAAAAACAAAAATACAAATAACCATATAAAAATCTAAATAACCATATAAATAAGTAATGTAGGGTTAAACAAAAATTGAAATAACAATATAGGGTTAACTGATTTTGTTTGCACTCACTAGGTTATTCTACTCGATTTTGATCTTATTTTCAATCACTGGATTATTACAGCGAGGGACTTGGAGAAATTTTGTATTCTTTGATTGCACTATTTGACTTGGAGGACGTTTTCATTCTTTGATTTCACAATTTGAATGTTAGATCTGTATTAGTAGGAGGTCAGACGTTGGGGTGTTGCTTCATTTTTCCAACTCATTAACTAATGATTGACTCATAAATAACTCATGTATGTCAGATATGAGAGTTATCCAGTTGATATTAAAGTTCAAGGGAAGTGTATTATTAATTGTATAATCATCTGAATTTTACAGGTGGTGAATGTAGTCATAGGAAGGCATATGAGGATTGCACAATTCATATGAAGGAATTTCCCTAATTAGTAGGGGGTTAATTCCCAAGGAAACAATGCAAGGAAATAGGGACTTGGGCAAGGGTAAAATTGGTTAAGTATTGGCCCGGGCTTGTTGAGGAAGCTGTGCGACAGATAAAGATAGTGCAAAGGTTGCTCGAGCTTGTGAAAAGCATTGTAATTTTCTCATATTTTTTGACTAATGGAATATACATATAGTAGGGGTTTTTGGTTGTGGCTTTCCCCACGAAATTATTGTGTAATGAATTGATTGAATTCTTTCTCTTGTATGATTTGTGATTTCTCAATCGATTAATTTTTTCCACTAGTGAGTAGAGTAGATTCAAGTATTTTGTTTTAGAAAAATACATAAGTTGTTTGAATCTATAAGGAATTTATACACCATTCAAGGATGCAATGAGACAGAAGGTTTTCACTCCAAAATATGCTAGGGCCATACATAGTGGAACAAGTTGAAAAAATACAAGTGATGGATGTTAAATCCTTAGAGGTAAAATCACTTTTCAATGATGTTCAATCTAAGGCATTAATATTCAGGTTTAATGGCTTCTTCCCAAGTTTTGAAGATCTACATCGATGGCCATATTCTTATTAGACAACTAGCTATGATATTTACTTATGTTCCAAGTGTTTCTTCATAGTTCAATTTGATACAGAGAAAGATATGGAGAAACTCCTAAGTGATAGGCCATGGTTCTAGGGTAGAGCTAGGCTTTTCATTACCCCATGGTTCCCAGACTTTGATGTTACCAACATTGTGGTCACTAGATTGCTAGATTGGGTGAGATTAGATAATCTCGCTCTCCCTTTCTAGCACCATTAGGTTGTGGAAGATATTGGAAATACTCTTATAAAATTCAAAAAAATGGACTTTGACACAACATAAAAAGGTATATTTACATTTCCATAATTTGTGTGGAGATATAGCTTAGCAAATGTATACCTAGTCGTATCCATCTAGAACATGAAAACTTACAATGGACCTAGGTTTTACATTATGAGAATACGACACTTAGATGATGAACCTGTTTTCAAATAGAAATTCTGCAAACATATGCCCACTGGAAAAAAAAAAAATCCAAAAAAGAAAAAGAGGTAGACCCATAAGCCAAAGGGATGGAAGGTACTTGACAGTTCAGAAGAAGAAGAAGAAGAAGAAGAAGAAGAATATGGATATTTTTCGAAATGTGGATGTTTAGGCACACCATGGAATCCAAAGAAAGTGAAGGAGTTGGCTATCAATCAGGAGCCATGACTCATATCTAGAAGGACACAAAATTAATAGAGATCAAAGCATCAGAACAACAGAAAGAGACAACACTCAATGAAAAGGGATTGGGGGGCTATAGATAGCAATCATGTATCAAATATCTTGGATTCAGACAAATAAATCCCACTAGAGGAAGTTGGAAATAAATTGGAAGTAGTAACAACTAATCCGAACCATGGGGTTTGGAAAAAAAATTCAAAAGAAGAAAGGGAAAATGCGGAAAATAAGTGATTATTATCACACTTAGCCACAACAAAAATATATAACTTTTTATAGTTTTTCTTTTATTGTGCATCAATCAAAAGTTGACATGATCGAATGCCTAGTGACATCTATAGAATGTAATTTTGTTCTTTGTTTTCAGGTTGACTAAAATTACGATTTGTTCTTTGAAAAAATATTCTTATTCTTATTATTATTATATTATTATTTCTATGTGTCACGACTCAAAGCAAAAGAAAAGTGGCGTATTACGTCCACCAAAATATTGTACCAATAATATCCAGCTGGAGTGATCATTTCATGTCAGCTCACCATGAGCTTGGCATCGGGGTGTCAATGAGAATTGAACTCATGACTCGCAATAAAAATGTGCTTACAACAAAGACTCGAGGAAATTGAGCTAACCTTAGGTTAACGTTATTTTATTTATTAAATATTTTTCTTTTATATTATATAATATTCTTATATATATTATATATAAATTATATATATTATTATATTTCTACGTTAAGACTAACCTAATCCACAGGGGATTTACCGGGGACCTATCGCAAGGAGTGCCTTAACAACGCACCATTCACGTCAATCCAAGCCCCGTAGGCTTTTTCATTTTTTATATTATAAATACTAATCTATAAATTTAAATCATTAAGAAATATTATTATAGTAATATGATTAAATTTGATTGTAATTTTAATAAAATTTACAACCAAGTTAATAAATCAATAAATTATATTAAAACTGAATATTAAAACCACTTAAGCTAAAATTTTCAATTAACTTTAAAAAGCAAATATAAGTTTCTAAAAATTTAAATTTATTTTAGCCCATGGGGTAGTTTAATTAGTGATCGCCATGTTATGAAATATTATGTAATCCATGAAATCAAGTTCCAAATCCCCAGTAGTGTCAAACCACAATTTTTTTTAATAAAACTAAAATATAATATTAATCATCAATTTTTCAGACATTGAGAAATATTAATTACATATTCATAATAAACAATTATATATTTATTTTAAAAAGAATAAAAAGAAAAATTTTATTTTTAAGACTTATATCAATTTAAGATACTAATATAAACAATTGTTCATTTTCCATTTTTCAAATAAATACATTATAAATTATTATTTTAAATAGCATTAAATTATATAACAAATCTGGTCTATAAAAATATAGTCATGATTAATCAGGAGTGATGGTATAATCCTTTCACAAATTATATTCTAAATATATTGTATTTGATATATTTTTTAACATAGGACTAAACTACAAAATATTAAGGAGGTTTGTAGGTAAAATCCCTCTAAAAAAACCCATAAGTATACAGCATTTTAACTACATATAAGGTCTTACAAGAAATGAATATCATTAAAAACATCTAAAGAAGATATATAGTCTATAAAGGCAAGCCTCTTTATATCATGTTGGACCATTGCAGGAAAACAAACCAAATTGATTAAAGATGCTAATGTTGAAGTCATGCAGACTTCCACTTCTGATAAGCTTTCAAACTATCTTCTAAGATTATCTATTTTGTCATTTTCCTTCTAAATTAGGTATTAACGCTATATTAAAATCTCCATTGTAGTGATTATTTGTCCATCCAGTCATTCCATACACAATTATAAATCCAAAAGTTGTTCTTGAAGCTCAACCACATAACCATTGAAGACAAAGGAGGATCATCAATGACTAGCTTCATGAGCAGACATGGCTAAAGCCAGTGAAAGATCATGTCTTCTAAGCCTGTCAACTTGCAAACTCTAAAAAATTCACTAAAATTGTGGATATCAACATCCTTCACTTCCCTAGATGTTCAATATGAAACAAGCCATGATTATGATAAGAGTGATCCCTGCATGTAGGAGAGACTGTCTCATTTCACTCATAGTTATGCATATCAATGAATTTTTTTATGTTGCTCACATAAGAGAGAATGATTGGCCCAACTAACTTCATGATGAGGAATGGAAGTCTTGCTTGTGCGTGAAATGCTCGATTTCCAATCTCCCATGTCTAAATTGTATCTCTTCTTATGTCAATCCCTCATTTGTATTTCGCATGATATTCGCATGGGTGGAGGAGATCAACCATAGCATGCTCATAATGGGTTCATAATGTTGGAGTCCTAGGGTACATGTTGCCAATTCCCTTGACATTGCTTCCCCTTCTACCATGTTGGTAGCATAACTATCTCTACGAGACATGACACAAGCATTATGGCATGGGATATGTTCGAGTGGAACCATTCACCCACAATGTTATGAGTGGAAAAGAGATTTCTTCATTAGCTAATGAGACCACCAATGAGTGAGATCATAGGGTACATGTACAAATAATATTCTAGCATTCAAGGTAAACTTTATATAATTCTTTTAAAAATGGATTGTAGCTTCAAATGTGAGGGACCAATGCCAAGATTTTGATGCCTTGTAATGTATTAAAAACTCCCACAATGACTAACTTGTGGATTGGGGATTTCTGGATGAAATTGATACCCGTAGAAGAGCATACAACTCCACTTAATTATTTGAAGTTATGTCAAACATCAAAATTGAGTTAATCAATTTATCCTCCAAAATTGAATAATAACCCCACACTTATCATCCCTATTTATAAATCAATTATTAATTTATAAATAAAATTAATTAAAAATATATAAAGTAATTATTAATTAAAGAAAAAAAATTAAACATTCCAATACACACTCCATAGGCATAGGACAAATGGAAACCATGATAATGTCATCATACAAACCCAACTACTATTTCAACACCCACTAGTCTCATCATTTTAAATCTCATGATTGAATTAGAGTTGTGGTTCGTCCAACAACCGCCAAACACATTACCACTGATATGTTTTACGCTTATGTATAATAAAATGATGGGCCCACCACCTTCCCCATTTTTCCAATTTCCTTTTAACCATTCATATGTTTTACGCTTATGCATAATAAAATGACAGGCCCACAACCTTCCCCGTTTCTCCAATTTCTATTTAACCATTGATATGTTTTATGCTTATGTATGATAAAATGACGGACCCACTACCTTCCTCATTTTTCCAATTTCTATTTAACCATTGATATGTTTTACACTTACGTATAATAAAATGACAGGCCCACCACCGTCTCTATTTTTTCAATTTTCGTTTAACAATTGATATGTTTTACGCTTATCTATAATAAAATGAACGGCCCACCACCTTCCCCATTTTTCCAATTTCAGTTTAACAATTGATATGTTTTACGCTTATGTATAATAAAATATGGGCCCACCACCTTCCCCATTTTTCCAATTTTTTTTTAAACATTGATATGTCTTACACTTATGTATAATAAAATGATGGGCTCACCACCTTTCCCATTTTCCCATTTTTTGTTTAACCATTGATATGTTTTACGCTTATGTATAATAAAATGATGGGCCCACAACCTTCCCCATTTTTCTAATTTCAGTTTAACCATTGATATGTTTAGGCCGATAGGCCTTCTTTTGAATCAGTTTAGTAGTCTACACTTTCATTTTCTGATTGACATCTGGCATATGATTTTCTCTTTGACATCTGGATACATCACTTCTATTGTTTGACATATGGCTACAATATTTATGTTGCAGAGGATCATCTCCTTTTTATGCTATCTCTAGTTCCTAATGATTTATCCCTCTCCAAAACCACATGGCTACATTTTAGGTCAGTACTACTAGTTCCATAACCATTTCTGCTGTGCGCACAACCTGCCTCCAGTTTCTACTGTGCACGATTTGCTTCCATGACAATAAACAATTATGCTTTCAACTAGCCTTATATCTCATCAGCTACCCAACCCTTTATAAACTGTGTTAAATATAGCAGAGTGGCCCATGTTCATAAGTTCAGTGCTTAAAATATCATAGAAAACACATGGAGACCAGAGAAGGAGCCTGTGTTCAGTATGTTAGTGCCTAGATTTGCCTTAGGCTGAAAAGGCAAGGTTCTAGGTCAACATTAAACCACGCTCAGCCTTGTCGCTAGCCCTGCGAGGACAGGAGAGGGCTCTTTCCGGGTCAATCTCGGCAAAGATAATTAATGAGGCTTGAGGTGACTAAAACACAAGCTAATTTAGGCTAGGTATGTAGTACAAAGGTTTGATTTGAGTTTTTTAGGAGTTTTTGTGTTCAAACAGGGAAAAACAAATTTGGACTTGGGGATTGAGGCACAGTTTTTGCAGAGGTCTGAATGGGGCAAGGAAGGCGATTGTCTTGATGCTTTTAAAGGGAATGAATGGGTAGATCAGACTGGTGAGGAGATAAGAAGAGCAAGAAGGTTTCAAGGATTCTCCTTAAACAGATGAAAACATGGAAAGCCAAACAAACTTAAAGGCAGAGCATAACAATCTATGGATTCTGCCTTAACACTTCATTTGTTCAATTACAGAAGATGAGAGAAGGAAAATGATACACATAACAACTTACAATTATTGAAATAAGCACACCATCAAAACATAAAGCCACATGGATCCCAAATAGTGCTGCAAAACCCTAGTCTTTCCTTAGCAAAAAATGTAGAGATAATATGTACAGTAGTATGCCAAAGCAATTCCAAGTGTCCAACCCTGAAAATGACTAAGAGAATACATGATATAGACTAGCCCAACCCATTTCCTTGCCTCTAGGGGTCAAGCTCATCATTCTAGGAGCTGATCCAACTGATTCTAAACCAAGTACTGAAAACTAGGCAATCAAAACAACTTTCCTCTATATGTTAGGAAACTGATTCATTCATTTAATTTTCACTTTTAGTGAATGAATCATCTAGACCAAGTAAATAAGTGCCAAAATTACATCATGTTTACCCAATACATCAAGATAGATAAAAAATTACATTAAGAAGCAAAACTAGTCATACTGGCCGAATTTTTGAGCTGGAAGGTGAAAAATTGGGCAAAAATCCCCTGTGCACCGCGCCAAAATCTATGTGTGTCGCGCCACTTTGAGGCTGAGTTTGAGGCACTTCCTAAAGTCCAAATTGAGCCCACATGTGCTTGTGGGAAATCGCTACTTGTATACTTTCCAACCAAAGTGGAATTTTCCAATTTGGTATCCATTTGCCCCTCCAAAAGTGCATTCTCCCAAGACTGCTCCCTATGTGTCAAAATAGGGGCAGTGAGGTCATTTTTTGCATGTTTTTTGACCTTTTGGGGACCCAAAACTTGGTGGAATCCTTAGGTAATTCATGAACATACATAATTTTCCATAAAAAACCCATAAATATAAAATTTTTAATATTTGGAGCTCCCTAGGAGAAGCGCGCGCCATGTGGCGCTACGCACAGGGAGAAAAACCCTGTTTTTTGCCCCAAAATTTTCAAAATGCAAAAATGTGCTCCAAATTCCTTGAAATTTTGGTTGTACCTTGTTCAACACATGTCATGATAGGTCAAAGAGGCCTCAGCCAAGATTCGAAGCTGATCTTGCTCTTTTTGCCTCTTTTGTCTTTTTGTCACCTTCCTCAATTTCGCCTTTAAGCTTCTGATCCAAGCCTTGAAACTCATATTGCGTGCCCTGTAATAGATGACCATATGCCTAAATAATGCATTATCCTTGTTGGCCTTTTCCAGTAGCCTCTCCAGTTGGATGTTGATTCGCTCGAGCCAAGACTCACGGTCACCATTAATCACTTGCTCCAATGAAGTGAGCTCAATCCTCCTTTGTTGGGCAGCTTGGCGATTCTTGCGGATGTTTTGCAACTCCATGATCTCTTGCTGGTCTTCAAGCTATTTGTTCCTATGCTCTAAGTATTTGATGATCCACTTAGCCCTCTCCAAGTTGAGGGATAAGGCATTGATCTCTCTCTGCTGCTCCTGAATGACCTCTCTAAGATGTGCACTTTGCGGGCCCCTGTCGGTATCATCATCCTGAATGAGAATGAAGTTAGTCTCTTTCTCACCTGAAGGCCCCTCCTCCTGCATAGGCCTCTTGCCTCGATCCTGCACCTACACTTGTGCTTCTGATGATGGCAACGAGACCCCTTCCACCCCAGGTGGAGATAGTACTCGTCGTGCTGCTGCAAACAATCCCCTCATGCCTCTCTTATAAGTGACATATGTCGGCACAATGGTAGTCTCTGCCTCGTGACCTCCATGCTACTGTGAAGGTTCACCCAGATCATGAACCACCTCTTGACGAGCCACTTAAGCTGTGAAAAACTCACGGGAGATGAAGTTTTCCCATGTGATACCCTGCAGGCCAAGCTGATGTACAACAATGATCTTGATGAGTGCATAATGATTAATGTTGTTGTGCTGGACTCTTCCTTCATGCAAGAGTGGTCATCCTCTTGATGTTTTGGTACATAAAATATGGAATGTTCATGAACTTCACTCTTGTGAAATGCATCAATAGCCTGATATGGTATGCATAGAGGCGCGAGAAACGACCTTCACAACTGAAGTATCTGATGAAGAGTCTCATCAACAACGCATAAGATTCCTATAGAAACTGAAATGGGAATACTCTCCTGAGCTGCCTCAAATAGCTAAGCCTGATGTAAGGTTCGTAATATGATCTATCCAGCTGTTGCCCTTTGTTCCACTCTTACCCTATGTTCGGTATCCCGGTGGCCTAGGAGATGGTCTCTGGTGTCAAGGTAAAGCCTACTCCAGCAAGAGTGACATGATCACCATGAAAATGTAAAACGAATAACCGAACTAGCTCCCGATGATGTTGAATTTGAGCGATCATCTCACAATATTGAAAGCATGACATCTGCTGAAAGCATGTCATCGCAAGTGGACAGGCCTGCAATTGAGTTAAGGAGGTAAGCTCTTCTCTGACATGTCTATCACCCTTTCGCGGCCTTCTCGACACATTAAGCTCAATGTATGAGTCACTTTGAGTTTCTATTTCATATTCAGATGAATGACCAGACGACATCACTGCTGATATAGAAATTGCCTTGAATGACTGTTGATGTATGAAACTGCTGTTAGATGTGTTGAAATCTACCACCAAGGGAAAATGTAACCAGGGGTGTTAGGAAAGGGAATGATATGAAGGGATGAGGGACTTATGGGGAGGAATTATGTTTAGGGGCATGTAGGAGGGTTTTGGGAAATATATATGAGGTAGGGTTTGGGGTTTTTACATTTGACAATGGGTAGAAGGGAATTGGGGATAGGGATGTAATAATTTTTAGGGGATAGGGAGAAATAGGATTTGGGGACAAATGGTGTCAAGGGGAGGAGAAAATGATGGGAAAATTATATACTTGGTGACAAACAATTCTTCAAAACCTTAACAACAATTGGCTTGATGACTTTGAGAGGTAAGGTTTGAGAGTTTTATTGAAAATTGCAACCTTTAGCAGCCAAAAATCATCATCATAGTAGCATGAAATGGATAAAACATTGATTAACAACCCTACATGGAAAATCCAAAAGCTTTGATGGAAATTCAGGCAATTTTGGTGTGTGCACCGCGCCAAGAACCCAGTGTGTCGTGCGCTTCTAGTGTGCCACAACAGTGAAAAATTTCACTGTGATGCTGCCCTGTGTGCGCCGCGACCTCTTGCTGGTGCACCACGTGGCCTTTCAAGAAATGGTTTGGCTCTTAAAATGAAAAATTTGCTCCTCCACACCTCCACTTCACTTCCTTTGACCCCTTAACCCAGCAAAATTCGTTTCAAATGATGAACAAGACTCAACGAGTTGATTTGATGAAGGGGTGATGAATTTTTGAGTGCGAGGTCCTGTGCGTCGTGCACAAACCCATTGCATTGCATCGTATGGGTGCATCACACCTATGAAAAAACACACTATGTGTTGCAGCTCTGTGCGCTGTGCTCAATGGGTGCGCCGTGCCTCCTCTTGTGTGCACTGCGACTGCCAAACTTCCACCAAAACCACTCAAATCGTGTGCTAGCTCACCAAATTCGCCTTGGAGTGTTTTCTCTTGGTGTTTGGCATTCAAAATGAATTTGAATCTCTTGGGAACTTGTTATAAATATATGGGAGACATGGTTTTGAGTTTTGGTTCTCCAAAACCCTTTTATAATGTTTTATTTGTGCCACTTTTCACAGTTTAAAGTAACTCTGTATTCACATTTCCTTCTTGAATTTTGGACTAAAATGATAGTATTTTTGGCAAATTTTTGTAGGGGTAGTTGACATGGAAATTGGCTAAGGATACCAGGGCTGCGCCTGGAGAATTGAATAATCAAAGAACTTTTGAAAATATTACATAAACACAAAATATCGACTTTTCTTCAAAACAAAGTTTTGAAGAACAGTCATAATCCATCAATGTGACAATGAAACTAACAAAGAAAAACATGTGTGGAGCCTCCCTTTGGCCTGCTGACCTTATGGACACTTTAGTGACTCAACTTGTGTAACCATAGACCTATGATGTATATGACTTTTTACCTATTAAAATATGACACATTGGCTGTCATGGACTCTAATAAACATTGAAGAAAAGACCTAAGCCAATAGGTACAAGATATGAGGGGAATGAAAAATAAGGCCCTCTCATTAGGTTATGGCATGCTCCTAAATGGAATGCAGGTGAATGAGAAGAATGGGACACCTAAAATGACATGCAAGAAAGAGTTTTGATCTCTGACAAAGGGCTGAACAGACTGACTCTAACATTGGCTCCAACGGGGATGGCAGCTCCTAGGAGGTGCTAAGAATGGCAGATCTCTGGACAAGCTAGACAGTGCCTTCGTCCATTGGGCTATGGAGTCCATTATTTTGAAAAAGAAACACAAGACTTCGTGACTTATTTATTGACTGAAAACTTGACTCAATTCAACTCAATAATGCAACTAAATTGACTGAAAACAAATTGAACTCAAAACTAAAATTTTTTCATCAGAATTATAGCCTTCACTTCGGGCCCCAAACTGAAGAAAAGATTCCATTACACACTTGCAATGAAACTGAAATTAAATGGTATGTACAGTGACAATGTGGATAGCAGAAATAACTCAGAAATGATACCTCTTGAGAAACTGACCATTGACCGTCCCTCCAGGACATTCTCCCCCATTCATCTCCTTCAGAAGAAAGGCATTCTGACTGCGATATGCAACAATTTTGAAAGGACCTTTCCACAGATTTTTGAACTTACCGTGCTTACCCTTGTCCTCATTCCTTGCATCCCACTTCAACACCATTTCCTCTAATTGGAATTCATCTACCTTCGCTTTTATGTCATAGATTTTCTTAATCTTCTCCTGCAACTTGGATGTGTTCTGGAAAACCTCTTCTCATGTCTGCTGCAAATGGACCATTTGATTTAATCGTCGCTACATAAGATCTTCCTCACTGTTGGCCTCCTGAAGAAGTTTGACTATCGGAGCTACTAGAGAGGTAGGAAACACTGTATCAACTCCATAAAAACTCAAATGGCGACATACCAATGGATTTCTTTTGGCTGACCCGATCGGCCCAAAGTGCATTGACCAACTTCTTATGCCAACTCTTCTTGTTAACTTCCAGCAGTTTTTTGATGATGTTGACTAAAGATTTATTAGATGACTCTACCAATCCATTGCCTTGCGGATGATACGCAGTTGAGTGACCTAGAATAATTTTATACTTGTTACAAAACTCAATCATCCTCTTCGATTTGAAAGCTACTGTGTTATCAGTGATTAACTTATTTGGGCAACCAAATTGAGACACGATATTATTCTCAAGGAATGAAACAATTACCGCATTCGTAGCTTGTCTAGTGGGAAGTGCTTCAATCCATTTCGTGAAATAATCTATTGCCGTGAGAATCCATCGATGCTGACCTAAAGAAGAGGGATGAATTTCACCAATGAAATCCAACCCCCACTGCTGGAAATGGGCACTCACCTCAATGGGCTTAAGCAGCAAAGGCTGTAATTTTTGTCTTCCTTCAAAAATCTGTCATTGATGACAACTCTTGACCACTTTATATGCATCAGCAAACAATGTTGGCCAATAATACCCTGCACAGAGAATTTTGTTTGCCGTTGTTTTCCAAAAGAGGTGACCACCACAATCTCCTTTATGGAAATCATCCATGACTTGCTGTGCTTCCCCTTCCACCAAACAATTCAACAAAACACCACCAGGATCTTTCCAATAAAGTGTAGAATTTAAAATACAAAACTTTGCCGCCTTCAATTTGAGAGTTCTACCTTTGTTTCTAGCCATACTTGGTGGTGGTGACAAATTTTGTAGCACATATATGATATCTAAATACCACGGGGAAAGAACAAACATTTCGGATACCTGAATTGATGAACCTTCCTCATTTTCATCGGACATAGTGGTGATCAGATTTATGTCTAAGGCATGCAAGTTTGTTTCAACGATTAACTTTGCCAATCCCCAATCTTTAACGAGCTTGGTGGGCTTTATCTCCACATCATACTCCAACAAGGCTGCAATCCACTTGCCTCGTCTTCCTTTCGGATCGATCTGCACTAGAACATCCTTGACAGCAGCATTAGGAACATAAGCCAAAATATGAGAATGAAAAATGTATACCTGAAAATATTTTAATGCCTTCACAAGTGCAAGATCTCGCTTTTCAATGATGTTGTACTTCAGAGCTGTGTCTCTTGTAGTTCGGCTGAAAAAAGCAATTGGTCTTTCATAGTTATCTCTCTTCCGCATTAAGACAGCTGCCATTGTACGCTCTGAGGCAAAAGAAAACAATATAAAATCCCGAGTGTAGTTCGGGCTGATTTGAACTGGAGCTGAAGGAAGAGCTAATTTGACTAAGTTAAGATATTTAACAACCTCTTCCATCCATGTCACTTGGCTGTCCTTCTTAAGCATGTTTGTAATATCTCTTAGATGTTCAGCAAGATTAGGAACAAAGCGGCACAGAAAATTCATCTTAGCATTAAATGATTGAATCTCCTTCTTGTTATGGGGCAGGTCAATTTTCTGAATCGCTTCCACATGCACTCGATCAATACGAATGCCATCTTTCGATATGATGTGGCCAAGTAGTTTGCCCTCATCCATGGAAAACAAGCTCTACCTTGGATTCAATGACACACCATATTTTCTGCACTTTTGAAAGACAATTTTCAAATGATACAAGTGTTCTTCATCTGATTGGAAAACACGGTCAGATTATCGAGGTACACAACCAAAAATATATTTTTCTCATTTGCAAAAGCCAAGTCCATTTCTCGCTGAAAAGTGGCACCCGCGTTCTTCAAACCGAAAGGCATTTTGGCATAATGAAAGGTTCCCCACAGAGTGGTGAACGTTGTTTTCTCTCGGTCATCTTCATGGACCAAAATTTGGTTATATCTAGAATAATCGTCGAGTAGTGACATCCGAGATGCTCCAACTACTCGCTGAAGTATATGATCCATTTTGGGCAGTGGGTAATTTTCCTTCAATGAAACTTCATTCAGATTTCTAAAATCGATGCACAAGCAAATCTCGCCTGTTATCTTTTGTACATGCACCAAATTAGAGATCCAATCAGAAAAATGGATCGGAACAATGATTCTTGATTTGTGCAACCTGTTTATCTCCTTCTCAATTAATGGCAGCAATTTTGGATTGAGTCTTCTCAACTTTTGTCTGAAAGGTTTTTTATTAGGCTTCATAGGGATGGTATGTTGAATTATATTCGTATCATATGTATTCAAATCAAAATAATCCCAAGCAAACACATCAGCAAAAGATGACAACAAATTGATATATTTGGCTTTTACCTTCGGTGGCAATGCTTTGGACAATTTTATCATCTTTGGATTGGTCGTTGTTTCGATATTGACTTCTTCAACACCCTTCTCTGTTGGCTGCAATGTTGGTTTGTGGGCTACGTCATCTTGATCAAAGAGCTCTTCTAAAGGTATCAATCCTTTAGGAATGATGTTATCCTTTAACTGCAATACTTCCATTTGATTGATCTGCACATCATCTTTACCATCGTCTTGTTCTACATTGATTGAGGTATCTTTGAACTTACCTTTGTTTTGAAGAAAATCACCAATTTCCTCATCATCTTGGAAAAATTGCCAATATCTCTGATTATCTGGGATAGTCGGACAATGCTTGACATGGATTTTGAATTTATTACTAGAGTTCATAGGAATGTTCAAATTACTTGCTACCTTAGCAAGTGCATCAACAATGCCATTTTGAATGCGAGGCACACACGTCAAGGTATAATCCGAAAACAATTTCAGGATGTCTAGAACAACATTTCGATAAGCTTGCATCCGAGGATGTTTTTCTTGATACTCACTTTTAACTTGCTTTATCACCAACTCGGAGTTACCATATACCAGAATCCTCTTAGCATTGAGCTTCCTTAGATTTTTTAGGCCAGCGATCAATGCTTCATACTTAGCTTCATTATTTGAACAATCAAAAGCAAGCTTGTAAGAACATACCCGCACATTACTAGGCACTTTGTTCGGGGCAGAGAGAGGACTATGTACCCAAATTCCAATTCCAGCACCGTCATTTCCCACTGCACCATCAAAACCCATGCTCCACAGGCCCTCTTCCTCTTCTTCTAAGTACTGAAACTCTGTCACCTCTGTTTTTGTTGCTTGCTGTCCATTATTTCCAGTTGATTGCTCAATGTTATTTTTCTGTTCACGTCCCTCTTTATTTAAAACTTCTCTAAAATTCTCTACTGTCTCTAGAATATCATCTGCTACAACTAATTGACTATCAATATCATTGCAACTATCTGAATATAAAACAAAAGACTCAATATCTGTATGTACATAATTAATCAGATGATTAATTGGTTTCTGCTTGCTTGTAATCATGTATTTATGTTTTTATTCTCGGTACAATTTTATCATTTGGCCAAACACAAGAATCATTGCATAGGAGAAATCTAGTTGTAATGTTCCTTTCAACTTCGCTCCCCAAGACCAGGAAAGAAGCATACCAAACCTGGGAGGAATGTCTGCCACAACAACATCCATCAAAACATTCTTCGTGGGAGTCTGATCCAAAGTTATGACAAGTCTTTAATAAGCCCAATACATCTCACTCTGCTAGAATCAAATGAAAAGAGATCATGGTATCTCCTTGTGATGTCCAAACCCAACTTCTCCATGATAGCTTTCGGCATAAGATTGTGTGAAGCACCCTAATCAAACATGGCATTATGTAACATAAACTCATGCAATCTAAAACTGATATAAAAAGGTGGCACATCACTGTCTGGAGACTCACCATTTAATGCTGGTCCAAACATTAACTCAGGTTGATCATCTTCCACACTCACCATATCGAACATTGGATCAAAATTCAAAACTTTAGAGACTTGACCTCTATAATCGCTATTCCTCATTAGTTCAGTCAAAGGAATGGAAACCTTTAATTTAGAAATTTCATTCTCTAAACTAAAATTTGAAGGCTTTTCTACATCTTTGGCTCAAACCTCTTTCCTTTCAGCTTTATCCTTTGGAACCACGGGCTGATTTGAATTTTCTACTGATGGTGACTTGCTGATATTGGGATCAATTGCCTCTTTCCCTTTCCTTTGTGTATCAGGTGACTCGTTCTTGGATGCTAGAGTTTCTTTTCTCTTCAGGATTGGGTTGATGGGTACATTTCTGTTTCTAAGTGAATACTGACACTGCTGTGCAGACAAAGCGTTCATATAGCCTCTTTGGTACTCATCTGATTCTTCTTCAAGAGTGGTGTCATTAGCCAAAATATAATCCTCATCCTTCTGTGCTGCTGAATTTCCTGCATACTCATCATCCTCAGTGATAAAGGTGGGAATATCATCAGGAGTAAAGAAGTGATTTTCCTCTCCTAGTACGTTGTCTTCATCATCAGGTTTGGGACCAACAGAATTCTGTTGAAGAGGTGTCTTTACTTGCTACTGTTGTGATGTCGGTTCTTGTGCTCGTTGCTCACGTTGTTTGATCTTGTATTGTGTCTGCTACTGGCCACGGAAATTGGGATTTCGAATCCGATTCAGGCTTGTCAAGTGTTAATCTTTCAATCTTTTTTTCTACCTTGCGGAGTACTTGATCTGATCTAGATGCTTCTTTTTTTATTGAAATTCTCTTCTCGACCTTCAATCTAGCTCTTTTGTCATTCAAATTAGCTTCAACACTAACAACAATTTTCTGCATCTCCTCTAAGGTAGGCGGATCTCTCTCCCACAATTGATACGCCATATCAGGATCAAAACCATTTGAGAACTTAGGTGAAGCTGACTTTTTAGATGGCCTTAAATCATCAGGAATTGCATTGTAAGCCATATTGAATCTATTACAATAGTCTTGCATGGACTCACTGACATTTCGCTTGATCTTGGTATACTCGGAAGTGATTTGAAGAGGATCCTTCTTAACCTCCCAACGATCCAAAAACTATTTTTGAAGCTCTTCTAATTTAGGAATACTTCTAGCTGCCAAAGCTCTGAACCATTTTCTTACCTCCCCGCCAAAAGTTTGCATAAAGAGTCTCATTGTTACATTTTCTTCATCAATTTCATACCACTCAAAGAAATTCGACATTTTGTCCAAATGCTGTTGAGTTGGACCACTTTGAGGAGTGCCATCGAACAATGGAATCTTGCTCTGATAATCTGCTGGCATGTCATCCAACGCTTGAGGAAGTGCGAGAGGAGAAAATCGAGCAGCCATCACTCTTGGCAGATTTGCAATCGACCTTGGAGATGCTGGGGCAGTAGGTGAAACTGGGGTGTGAGGTGTATGAGGAGGTGTGTGTGGAGGAGATGCAGTTTTAGGCGTGGAAACAGTGGATGAAGGTGAATTGACCGCAGACTTTTGATAAAAGATAATAGGTTGCATAGGGATGGTGGGAATGAAAGGCGGTTTAGTAGGATTTCTAGAGGTGGATGCTGTGATGGACGATCCAATGGTAGCATATGCAGTTTCTAGAAAATCAATGATATTTGTAACCTCAATTGTAGTTTGGAGTTGTCTTAAAATAAAATTCTCAATAGATTTATTAGACTTTTCAATTTCAAGAGCTGCAGCAAAATGAGGATTTGGAACTATAGAATCAAGAGCACTTTCAGACTTTGTTTTGAATAATGACAATTCAAAATTTTCATCAAAAGCAAGTTCTTCAAGATATTCAAAAATTGCAGTACATGAACGAGATTTAATCATGGGAGTCACAGAGCTTTCTTGATGAAGGAGTCTTGGAATCAAATTGGGATTTTCGTAGACAGGAGGTGGATTCGGATCTGGATTAGCACTGGTATGTCTTCCTGAAGCCAGTGTGCTTTGTCAAAATATCAAAGGAACATAAACAACATTTTCAGCCTATGAATTCATAAGTTGATCATCCACAACTTAGAATCATCAAATATATTGGGGTTTGTTCAAGTTAGAGTTCCCGTCAATGAGACTAGACCAGAGATTGACTGAAGTAGCATTTATCTACTTGCGCTAATGCAAAGAAAAAGCATTTTGAAGACTACTTGGCTAATATTTAGACTCCGTATATAGTTTCAAAATGAAGAATGCTAACACACAACGAAATTTCCCCAGTATGGTCGCCACTATGTTAGTGCCTAGATTTGCCTCAGGCTGAAAAGGTGAGGTTCTAGGTCAACATCAAACCACGCTCAGCCTCCTAGCTAGCCCTACAAGGACAAGAGAGGGCTCTCTCCGGGTCAATCTTGGCAAAGATAATCAATGAGGCTCAAGGTGACTAAAAAAAAAGCTAATCTTAGGCTAGGTATGTAGTACAAAGGTTTTATTTGAGTTTTTTAGGAGTTTTTGTGTTGAAATAGGGAAATGAAAATTTGGACTTGGGGATTGAGGCATAGTTTTTGTAGAGGTTTGAATGGGGCAAGGAAGGTGATTGTCCTGATGCTTTTAAAGGGAATTAATGGGTAGATCAGGCTGGTGAGGAGCTAAGGAGAGCAAGAAGGTTTCAAGGATTCTCCTTAAACAGATGAAAACATGGAAAACCAAACAAACTTAAGGGCAGAGCATAACAATCTATGGATTCTACCTTAACACTTCATTTGTTCAATTGCAGAAGATAAGAGAAGGAAAATGATACACATAGCAACTTACAATTACTAAAAAAAACACACCATCAAAACATAAAGCCACATGGATCCCAAAAAGTGCTGCAAAACCCTGGTCTTTCCTTAGCCAAAAATGCAGAGATAATATGTACAATAGTATGCCAAAGCAATCCCAAGTGTCCAACCATGAAAATGAATAAGATAATACATGATATAGACTATACCAACCCATTCCCTTGCCTCTAGGGGTCGTGCTCATCATTCTAGGAGCTGATCCAACCGATTCTAAACCAAGTACTGAAAACTAGGCAATCAAAACAACTTGCCTCTATATGTTAGGAAATTGATTCATTCATTTAATTTTCACTTTTTAGTGAATGAATCATCTAGACCAAGTAAATAAGTGCCAAAATTACATCATGTTTACCCAATTACATCAAGATAGATAAAAAATTACATCAAGAAGCAAAACTAGTCATACTGGCCGAATTTCTGAGTTGGAAGGTGAAAAATTGGGCAAAAATCCCCTGTGCGCCGTGCCAAAATCTATGTGTGTTGTGCCACTTTGAGATTGAGTTTGAGGCACTTCCTAAAGTCCAAATTGAGCCCACTTGTTCTTGTGGGAAATCCCTATTTGTCTACTTTCCAACTCAAGTGGAATTTTCCAATTTGGTGTCCATTTGCCCCTCCAAAAGTGCATTCTCCCAAGACTGCTTCTTGTGTGTCAAAATAGGGGTAGTGAGGTCATGTTTTGCATGTTTTTTGACCTTTTTGGGACCTAAAACTTGATGGAATCCTTAGGTAATCCATGAACACACATAAATTTCCATAACAAACCCAGAAATATAAACTTTTTGATATTTGGAGCTCCCTAGGAGAAGCGCGCGCCACGTGGCGCAATGCACAGGGAGAAAAACCTTGTTTTTTGCCCCAAAAATTTCAAAATTTCAAAATGTGCTCCAAATTCCTTGAAATTTGGGCTGTACCTTGTTCATCACATGTCACGCTGGGTCAAAAAGGCCTCAGCCAAGATTCAAAGCCAATCTTGCTCTTTTTGCCTCTTTTGTCTTTTTGTCGCCTTCCTCAATTTCGCCATTAGGCTCCTGATTCGATCCTTGGAACTCATATTGCGTGACCTGTAATGGATGACCATATACCTCAATAATGCATGGTCCATGTCAGCCTTTTCTGGCAGCCTCTCCAGGTGGATGTTGATACGCTCGAGCCAAGACTCACGGTCATCATTAATCACCTACTCCAATGAAGCGAGCTCAATCCTCCTTTGTTGGGCAGCTTGGCGATTCTCGGGGATGTTTTGCGACTCTATGATCTCCTACTAGTCTTCAAGCTGTTTGTTCCTCTACTCTAATTATTTGATGATCCACTTAGCCCTCTCCAAGTTGAGGGATAAGGCATTGATATTAGTCTGCTACTCCTAAAAGACCTCTCTAAGATGTGCACTTTACGGGCCCTTATCGGTATCATCATCCTGAATGAGAATGAAGTCAATACCTTGCTCACCTAAAGGCCCCTCCTCCTGCATAGGCCTCTTGCCTCGGTCCTGTACCTACACTTGTGCTACTAATGATGGTAGTGAGACCCCTTCCACCCCAGGTGGAGATAGTACTCGTCGTGCTGCTGCAAACAATCCTGTCGTGCCTCTCTGATAACTGACATATGTCGGCACAATGGTAGTCTCTGCCTCCTGACCTCCATGCCGCTGTGAAGGTTCACTCAGATCATGAACCACCTCTTGACGAGTTGCTGAAGCTGTGAAAAACTCACGGGAGATAAAGTTTTCCCATGTGATACCCTACAGGCCAAGATCATGTACAACGATGATCTTGATGAGTGCATAATAATAAATGCTATTGTGTTGCTGTGTTGGACTCTTCCTCTGCACAAGAGTGGTCATCCTCTTGATGTTTTGGTACATAAAATATGGAATGTTCATGAATTTCACTCTTGCGAAATGCATCAATAGTCTGATATGGTATGCATGGAGGCACGAGAAACGACCTTCACAACTGAAGTATCTGATGATGAGTCTCATCAACGGTGCATAAGATTCCTTCAGAAACTAAAATGGGAATACTCTCCTAAGCTTCCTCAAATAGCTAGGCCTGATGTAAGGTTCGTAATATGATCTATCCAGCTGTTGCAGTTTGTTCCACTCTTCTCCTATGTTCAGTATCCCGGTGGCTTGAGAGATGGTCTCTAGTGTCAAGGTAAAGCCTACTCCACCAAGAGTAACATGATCATCATGCAAATGTAAAACAAATAACCAAACTAACTCCCGATGATGCTGAATTTGAGCGATCATCTCACAATATTGAAAGCATGACATCTGTTGAAAGCATGTCATTGCAAGTGGACATGCCTGCAATTGAGTTAAGGAGGTACGCTCTTCTCTGACATGTCTGCCACCCTTTCACAACCTTCTCGGCACATTAAGCTCAGTGTATGAGTCACTTTGAGTTTCTACTTCATATTCAAATGAATGACCAGACAACATCACTGCTGATATAGAAACTGCCTTGAATGACTACTGATGTATGAAATTGCTATTAAGATGTGTTGAAATCTGCCACCAAGGGAAAATGTAACCAGGGGTGTTATGAAAGGGAATGATATGAAGGCATGAGGGACTTATGGGGAGGAATTATGTTTAGGGGCATGTAGGAGGGTTTTGGGAAATATATATGAGGTAGGGTTTTGGGTTTTTACATTTGACAATGGGTAGAAGGGAATTGGGGATGGGGATGTAATAATTTTTAGGGGATAGGGAGCAATAGGATTTGGGGAAAAATGGAGTCAAGGGGAGGAAAAAATGATGGGAAAATGATATACTTGGTGACAAACAATTCTTCAAAACCCTAAAAGAAATTGGCTTGATGACTTTGAGAGGTAAGGTTTGAGAGTTTTATTGCAAATTACAACCTTTAGCAGCCAAAAATCATCATCATAGTAGCATGAAATGGATGAAACATTGATTAACAACCCTACCTGGCAAATCCAAAAGCTTTGATGGCAATTCGGGCAATTGTGGTGTGTGCACCATGCCAAGAACCCAGTGCGCTGCGCGCTTCTGGTGCGCCGCAACAGTGAAAAATTTCATTGTGATGCTGCCCTGTGTGCGCCGCGACCTCTTGCTGGTGTGCCGTGCGGCCTTTCAAGAAATGGTTTGGCTCTTCAATTGAAAAATTTGCTCCTCCACACCTCCACTTGACTTCCTTTTACCCCTTAACACAACAAAATTCGTTTCAAATGACGAACAAGACGCAACGAGTTGATTTGATGAAGGGGTGATGAATTTCTGTGTGGGAGGTCCTGTGTGCCGCGCACAAACCCAGTGTGTTGTATCGTATGGGTGCACCACGCCTGTGAAAAAACAAACTGTGTCTTGCGAGTTTGTACGCCGCGCTCAATGGGTGCGCCGTGCCTCCTCTTGTGTGCACCGCGACTGCCCAACTTCCACCAAAACCACTCAAATGGTGTGCTAGCTCACCAAATTCGCCTTGGAGTGTTTGTTCTTCGTGTTTGACATTCAAAATGAATTTGAATCTCTTGGGAACTTGTTATAAATATATGGGAGACATGGTTTTGATTTTTGGTTTTCCAAAACCCATTTTATAATGTTTTATCTGTGGCACTTTTCACAATTTAATGTAACTCTGTATTCACTATTCCCTTTTGAATTTTGGACTAAAATGATAGTATTTTTGGTAAATTTTTTCAAGGGTAGATGACATGGAAATTGGATAAGGAGACTAGGGCTGCGCCTAGAGAATTGAATAATCGAAGAAATTTTGAAAATATTACATGAACACAAAATATTGACTTTTCTTCAAAACAGAGTTTTGAAGAACAGTCGTAATCCATCAATGTAACAATGAAACTAGCAAAGCCAACATGTGTAGAGCCTCCCTCTGGCCTGCTGAGCTTATGGACACTTTAATGACTCAACTTGTGTAACCCTAGACCTATGATGTATATGAATTTTTACCTATTAAAAGAGGACACATTGGCTGTCATGGACTCTAATAAACATTGAAGAAAAGACCTAAGCCAACAGGTACAAGATATGAGGGGAATGAAATATAAGGCCCTCTCGTCAGGTTATAGCATGCTCCTAAATAGAATTCAGGTGAATGAGCAGAATGGGACACCTAAAATGACATGCAAAGAGTTTTGATCTCTGACGAAGGGCCGAACAGACCGACTCTAACACAGTATATCAGATTCACTGGAGGCACTAAAGCCCTTTAGGTAGGCGTTAAAATATTTTTATCTCAGAACTGTTGAAGAATCCAACTTTATTATTTTAGTTGCAAACAACCTCTTCATATTTTATCTTGAAAATAGTGTTCTTTCTCAGGGTGCCACTATAGAATGGTTCACTTGTACTAGATTTTTTCATGTAACATGAGACCATTCATGTTATTCTTTTGCTTCCTTCCAGAACAAATCATTCGGAAGCCAAAATTAAGGCCCATCTTATAAATTGAATATTATGCCAAAATAACATCCATTTTATTTCTATTGGGATGTATTCTAGGGCCAAGTTAGATCACTTGTGAGGATGACCCAGTTTTAATTTTTGGTGGCCAAAGCTCCCATAGAAAACTACATTCAAGATCAGGTCAAAGTCTTGACAACCTTGAAAACGCACAGATGAAAAAATGTATCCCCAGTATTTTGTAGGGTTTTTCTGTAGCATTCTCGTTTGGTAGATTTAAAAATTTACGGTTAAACAAATACAAAAAATTATTTTAGATTTCTTGCTAATCATTATTAAAAAACTAAGGATTAGGTTAGCATGTGATTCCTCCCCAAAATCCATCGTAATGAAACATCTCAAGACTCTGGGCATTTTTGGCATGTTCTATTTTAGTGTATTTGGGTAATATTGAAATTCAAGAAAGAAACCCAAACAATTCTGGTAGATTCTAATTTTCTAAAATCCCAAACGATGTTGCATTATGGATATATCTTCAAATAATATCTATTCATATAAATTGGAGTGAACAAGAGTCTTTTTCCTTTCAAATTCATTTCCTCTAAATAATGAGGGTTGAAGTATTGGAAAGAGAAAATCTAAATTGTAAAGTCAAAATGTAGCAGGCTTAGAGAAATCCAGTTTTAAATCAATCAATGAATTACAAAATCAACATCATTAACTTTACCTCATTAAAATTTATTTTCTGCTTAATTTTATCAATTTTATGTTTGAATCTTTGGCTTCATAGTCATGTCTACGTTGGCATTGTGTACACATTTTTTATATCTTCCTTCCGTGAAAGTGGCGACAACTGGGAATTGAACTTAAGACGCAAATTCCGAGGGTTGAAATGAAATTCTACCCTTATTAAGAACACCCACACCTTCTCTGAGATCCAAAGTGCAGTTTAAAGAGAGGTCCTAACTGTAGTTTAAATGGTAGTTTCTAAATGGTCAAGTAAGGTAGACCGAGTCCAAAATTCCAAATTATAGTTCTGTACTTTACAAAAGCCCAAATTTACAAAAATCCAAATTGTAGTTTTGTACTTCAGATGATAGGTTCTTAAGTGCCATGTTTCACTAGTTGGAATATGGATATAATATTATATATTATAAAAACTCATTTCACTAATTAACTATTTCGAATTTAACAATCACAAATCACATCCCAAGATGTTTTAGCGTAGCAATATTATCTACAATCTCTATCTGAACAGTCATGCATATGTAAGCATTTGAGATAAAGCAACAGACCTTTAGATAATGATGTACACTAGTGACCGTACCCTCTGTTCCAATACCATAAACAAAAGCATATATTTGGGCAATAGTGTCTTGCCAAATCTTAGGTCTAGTAGTTTCATAGTGAATCTGCAAAGGCAACAAAGAAAAATTAATAAGACATATTTTCTAATTTTAGCAAAGCTTGTAGTTTAGTTTCAAGTGATCAAATTAACTTTGGATTAGAAAGGTTCTCAAACTGCTGAAGCATATAAGCATTAGGAGTATTTTCTACTATTTCCTATGCTTTCTATACAACACCTTTGATACCCTTGGTAGGATCCATTAGGACCAATTCAGCTCCTTATAAGAGTTTTAGAAACATCGTTATAGTTTTGAGATGGTTTAGACACATACATTACATACATATCATGGAATTTAATTTATGCAAAAACATGTTAAGGAACTCTATGCTAAACAGTCAACCCGTCTTTAATGGTGGTGTGAATGACAATGCCACTTTCATATCCTATGCCCTTATTATTGTTTCACGATGAAAATTTAGCCTTGTTAGATTACATTCTACATTCACATTGCTTTAAGAAGGCTTTCTTTCCTCAAGAATATATATAGCTAAAAGTAATTTTCCTTTTGGGAAATCGTTAAATAATACTAATAAATAGTTTGTGGTATTGTTTTGCACCCAAAATTTGTTTCCACATTTCTCCTTGTTGGCTTGGGGGCAAATAATTTCCTAAAACAAGATCGACTATATTTGCTTCATTATTTGAAGACAACAAGCCATCCGTCCCATAATGTCTACTTTCATCTTGACTATTTGTGGATGCTGCTACTCTCAATGTTCCTGTTAGCCTGTAGCCCTACAAAATTTGATGTAACCTTGAGAAAAAGCATAACCTCACTGCAAGTCTTTATATGGATATCCTCCCATAATATCCATGTTGTCCAAAATGCAGAGAGTGTGATTTTTGTAGGTGTATATTGTCGAGAATTGTAATTTTTAGTGAAACATAGTTGCACTCAACTTTGGCATCTTTCTTTACTAGAATTTTGTGCTGGATGGAGGCAGGTCAATTATAAATTTGTAATTTGTTTAAGTCAATTTTGTGAGGAGTAATTCTAATGCCATGAATTTATGATTATAGATTTAAGTCTTCAAGTTCTATATGAATTTTATTATCAAATTGGTATTATAGATAATAATTCTCTGTTGTAACTGACATTGCAAAGAAGGTCATTTTAGTTAAATCCATTCACTCAATGAAGAGTGTAGGATGTAAAATTAATGGTGATTGTTGATATATAGGATGACCTTTACTGTTCAGTTATTGAGATCATTTGTTTTTTCATGGATTCTCTAAATTTATTCAATTAGGTTTCCTAACAACTCTTATACATGTAACTATCAAACTTGTAAATAGAAAACTGTATTCAAGACTAGGTGAAATCCTTGGCAACCTTGACAACACATAGATGCACTACAACGTATAAGAAATATAGTTTTAATGTGAAGCATACCCAACACAAAGATTGGCAACCATTCATACAGATATCTCATGGGAGATACTAGCTAGCAAAGGACAAATGAAGCCTTTACATAGTTCAAAACAAACAAGGAGAGAGATGATCTCATTTTTATGATCCCAACATGGAGTTGACACTAATAAACACATGACTAAGGTATCATGTATTACAGGCATCACATGATCCATCACTACTGTTATTTTTCATAAACAATTGTAGTTACCCCACCATCATATAAACAAAAAATAAAAAAATGACTAAACTTGTTATTCATGTATTTTCTAATGTTAGCAAAGCTCATAGTTTAGTTTCAAGTAACAAAATTACCTTTGGATTAGAAGGGTTCTCAAATTGTTGAAGCATATAAAAATTAAGAGTTTTTCTACTATTTTCTCTTCTTTCTGTACAACACCTTTTATACCCCTGCCAGGATATCTAAGGACCAATTCAGCTCCTTATAAGAGTTTTAGAAACATCGTTATAGTTTTGAGAAGGTTTAGACACATACCTTACATAAATAGCATGGAATTTACATAAAGCATTTTTAATTTATGCAAAGACATGTTAAAACATTATGTGCTAAAACACCAACCCATTTTTAGTAGTGTTGTGAATGACAATCTCACTCTCATATCCTATGCCTGTATTATTGTTTCACCATGAAAAGTTGGCCTTCTTAGATTACATTCCACATTCACATTTATTTAAGCAGGTTTTCTTTCCTCAAGATAATATATAGCTAAAAGTAGTTTTCCTTTTCGAAATCGTTAAATAATACTAATAAATAGTTTGTGGTATTGTTATGCACCCAAAATTTGTTGCATAGTTCTCCTTGTTGGTTTGGGGGTAGAGGAGTTCCTGAGACAGGATCAACTACATTTTCTTCACTATTTGGAGACAACAAGCCAAACGTCCCATAGTGTCAACTTTCATCTTGACTTCTTTTAGATGCTCCTACTCTTAATGTTCTTGTTAGCCTACAACCCTACGAAATTTCATGTAACCTTGAGAAAAAGCATAACCTCGATGTAAGCCTTTAGATGGATAGCCTTTAGAGAGGATTATTGTTGTAGCTGTAGATTGTCAAAAGCTCTATTTTCAGTGAAAATAGTTATGCTCAACTTTGACATCTTTCTTTACTAGAATTTTGTGCTGGATGGAGGTAGGTCAATTATAAATTTGTGATTTGTTTAATTCAACTATGCGAGGAGTAATTATAATGCCATGAATTTATGGTTGTACATTTAAGTATTCAAGTTCTATATGCATTTTATTATCAAATTGATATGATAGGTAATAATCCTCTATTGTAACTGACATTGCAAAGAAGGTCATTTTAGTTAACTCCATTCATTGAATGAAGAGTGGAGGATGTAAACTTAATGCTCATTGTTGATAGATAGGATGAAATTTACCGTTCAGTTATTGAGATCATTTATTTTTTCGTGGATTCTCTAAATTTATTCAATTAGGTTTCCTGGCAACTCTTATACATGTAACTATCAAACTTGCAAATAGAAAATTGCATTCAAGACCAGGTGAAAGTCCACACAACCTTGACAACACACAAATGCACTACAAAATTGAAGATATATAGTTGTAATGTGAAAGATACTCAACACAAATATTGGAAACCATTCATATAGGTATCTCACTGGGAATGCTAGCTGGAAAAAGACAAATGAAGCCATCGGTAGTGAGTTCCATGGTCTATTTATCCATGGCATATAAGGAAAATTACATATCTGGCACATATCCTTTTGTTGCCATCTGCAGTTGCAATTTCTCCAACATGGGATAGATTCTACGAACCAATGGATGAGATCTATCTCCTTTCACAAATGTATGCACCCTCTTTCTGGTTTGGATCCAACTACATCCAGGCTCCATTTTCACCCCCTATCTTTCATCATTTTCCTCACCTTTACTACATCATCCCACTTTCCAGCAGAAATATACAAGTTTGAGAGAATCACATATGTTCCAATGTGATATGGTTCCATATCAATGTGGTAAGTTGTTTATTAAGTTCTCTGCCTCATCCATGTTCCCAACACGGGCAAGAAGATCAATCAAGTAGGTATAGTGGCCTGTATTTGGTTAACCCATGTTGGGCACATGCACAAATCATAGCTGTCCATGAGACAACATGTTCAAGTAGATTTTTAGCACGTTATAAGAGTTTTAGAAACATTGTTATAGTTTGGAGAAGGTTTAGACACATACCTTACATACATAGCATGGAACTTACATAAATCATTTTTAATTTATGCCAAAACGTGTTAAAAAATTGTGTGCTAAAAGTTCAGCTTGTCTTTAATAGTGATTTGAATGACAATGTCACCAGATCATGTGGTAAGTTTTTTATTAAGTTGTATACCTCATCCATGTTCCCAACACGGGCAAGAAGATCAGTCAATCAAGTATAGTGGTTTGTATTTGGTTTAACCTTGGATGGGCACATGCAAAAATCATAGTTGTCCATGAGACAACATGTTCAGGTAGATTCTGAGCATGTTATAAAAGTTTTAGAAACATCGTTATAGTTTTGAGAAGGTTTAGATACATACATTACTTACAAAACATGTAATTTACATAAGGCATGTTTAATTTATGCAAAAACATGTTAAAAGTTTTTGTGCTAAAAGGTCAGCCCGTCTTTAATAGTGGTGTGAATCACAATGTCACTCTCATATCCTATGCCCTTATTATTGTTTCACCAGGAAAGGTTAGCCTTGTTAGATTACATTCCACGTTCACATCACATATTTCTTTACTAGAATTTTGTGCTGGACAGAAGTAGGTCAATTCTAGATTTGTAGTTTGTTTGATTCAACTGTGTGAAGAGTAATTATAATGGCATGAATTTATGATTATAGATTTAGGTCTTGAGTTTCTATATGCATTTTATTATCAAATTGATATTATAGATAATAAGTCTCTTTTGTAATTGACATTGTAAAGAAGGTCATTTCAGTTAACTCCATTGAATCAATTAAGAGTGCAGGATGTAAACTTAATGTTGGTTGTTGATAGATAGGATGACCTTTATCGTTCAGTTATAGAGATCATTTCTTTTTTTGTGGATTCTATAAATTTATTCAATTAGGTTTCCTGTCAATTCTTATACATGTAACTATCAAAATTGCAAATGAGGTGAGGAGAATTATCATATTTATAATGATCATGATTTTTTCAATACAACCCATCCCTAATGAAGAAGCATTATTCTACAATTTTAGCCATTTTCTCTTATAGGTTCTGAACTGAAAAATAAAATTAGATGATCTATTAATATGCTTCCAACTTAGTGAATTTTATGAATTACAGGGATTACTATCACGGAAAAATATTTCCCTCTATTAATATTATGGAGCTAGCCTTGACTAAGAATGTCATTCCTCTGTTGTTGAATGGTTCCATTGAGATTCAAACACTACTCTAGATAATTGATATTGGTTCTATTACCTCATTAGAAACTACATCCTCACACTTCGACATTACTCTCTCTGATGGAACACATCAACACAAGACTCTTCTACCATCTACATATAGCCCACAAGTTGCATTTGAAGACATCCAAATTGGCTCAATCATTATTCTTTAAAAAGTATCCTACACGGTGCTTCAAAACTCTTTGTAAGGCCAAACATTTGAATTTATCCTCTTTTAGTTTTTGTCTTTTATACTCTTCCTACATTACAAAAAAAATAAAAATGGAATCTACATTAATTCTTTTCTCATTTGTTTACATAATGCCCATCCGAGTTATTGAGCTTGAAGTTGTGATGCGTAAAGAAGCATTGACCAAGGACTCATCAACACTACTACATGCAAAGGAAGGCACATCCTAGTATAGATCTTCATTGCCATAAGAGAACTTACCCTCTGTAGTGACTCCACTAATTATGACGACAACTACAATAATTTCATTCAAGGTGCTCAATCCCTACCAAAAGTATTAGTCAATACAAGGTAGAGCATTTGCAAAAACAACATTGAAGACTTACAATAGCATGCGAGGCTTGGGAATTTTTTTTGGATTTGATCTTATAGATCATGATAAAGAGGAGATCCACCTTTGCACATTTGCTGAATTGGCCAAATCTCTTTATAGTCTAATTAAGTTGTCTAGCTAAACATTTTTTCGAATGGAACAGTTAAAGAAGAAAACCCAAACTATAACCACCTAAATAACATATCGGAAATTTAGTTGTTTGCTGCATTCATGATCAATCCATGTTTGATACATGATCCAACCTTTCTTTATCATAGCTTTCACTTCAAAACTATTGCTAAAATAAAAAATTCTAGCCCAAATACAAATGTGGTTATCATTGGTGTTGTTACCTCCACCTCACCTGCATCAACAATTCAACGAAAAGGCAGAACTGAAACACTAAGGAAAACACTCATATTAAATGACAAGTCAGGTTTTAGCATTGATGTAACACTATGGGGAGATCATTATGACTCTATAGGACAAAGCCTTGCTGAATTCTACTCTTTCGACAACCCACCAATCCTTGCAATCAAAGGAGGTCATGTATCTGAATTTAATGGAACCACCGTAGGGACGATATCACCTAGCACTCTTGTCATAAATCCAAAAATTGAAGAAACTCATCAATTACACACATGGTTCTGTGAAACAGGTTATAGCTATTCCTCTCCATCTTTGAGTAGAAACTATGGTGTTTCTTCGAAATGAGCCTGAGGACAAAAGACGATTCATGATATTGCTTACATGCAAGCCTTTGAGAAAGTGATATGAGTATGAGTTCGTGCAACGATAGCTGCTCTTCACATGGACGACTTCTACTTTCTTGCATGTCCATTAGATTTTAATGTAAAACAATGCATGAAGAAGGTTATGTACCATTCTAACAATCTTTGACATTGTACAAAGTGTAACGACAACTTCCAAAAATGTGACTATTGTTACAAAGTTGAAATTGAGTTGCATGACCACACTAACCACCTACAGAATGTCACAACTTTCAATGATGTAGGAAATGAGCTGATGGGAATCATGGTAAAAGACCTATTCCTTCTTTCTATCAAATCAACTGATGTTTAAGAAATTTGTGGCTGAATTTTAGGGCAATGCTTCCTGCTCACACTCTCCATTAAAATAGACTATGTGAATGGTGTCAAGTTCTTGCAACCAATACTGATTAATTTAGAAGAAATCCAATATGAATCTTCATGCAAAGAAGCTGTCAAATACATTCAAGAAATGTCCACTTCAAATCGACCTGTTGTTCACCGCCTTTGAAATATTTTCAGGGTTTCAAGAAACGCTACTCTTTTGTACATAAATTGACATTTCTACATAGCTCATTATTCCATATTATTGTATATTATGCCTATGTTGTTGTGCCACACACTTCCTCCGAAAATACTCTTTTTCAATTATTCCAAAATATGTATGTTTACCCCTTCACAATTTACATAATATAGATATCAACATCTGTAAAAACTTTAATATATTTTTGTTTTCTTTTGTTATTTATATGGTTATACATTGATTCCATGCTTGTTTATCTATTCATGCTATCATTCAATAGTGTTGGAAAAGAAGAAGAAGAAGAAGAAGAAGAAGAAGAAGAAGAAGAAGAAATCCAAAACATGGTTATATTGCTTTTCTCCTATCAATAATTGATGCCATAATAACATATTTTTGTAATACTCTTAATTACTAATTTCAACATATGTATGCTTACTCCTTCAAATTTTACATAACCTATATATCATGCTTTGCAACAACGTAAAATCATTCTTACTCCCTCATTTACATATCTATGAATTGCATGTCTGTCCTTTTACCTATTCTTCCTATACTTCAACAATGTTCAAATAAAAAAATGGAATTCTAAAACTTGAAATACATTATCTATACATGCAAAACTCGTTTATGATTCACTCTAAATTGGTTATGTATCCAAACTAATGATAATTATTTGTACCTTTTTAAATATCCCAAACAATAGTAAAAATGTTAATAGAAATGAATGAAAACGTCTTCTTTATGCATATCACAAAGATACAACAAATGCACGTTGGTGAATTCTTTATAAAAACCGTAACAACCCTACTACTTCCACTACATCCCTTCCCACCTCAAGTTCTCTACCAACTATGAAAAAAACCCACCTCACCTTCATCAAATCGAATATAACCCTGCACTTAACTTTCGATAAAGGATCGATAGAATTTCTACCATGCATGTTTGCAAAATATGCAAAGAATCATACCCTGGAATGAAAACAAGGCTTTTACACAGTAGTCTTTCTTGCTTTCATTGTTCATCATCTAAATCTACCAATCACTTCTCTCATATGGACAACATGTACCTTGGTGAACAACCATATGTCCTTCAACATTTAACACAAGTTGAGGAAATGCTCATTGCACATGTCAACCCCATTCTACAAGTCACTCATGCCCGTGGTGGCCAATAAAAATATAGTGCCCATACAATTAGCTTCCCTCAAGAGATCACTATTATTACCAAATACTTACCTTGAATCATTTCTAACTTAGATATCCTCACTGTGAAAAGGAACAATCCATCTGAAAAGGCTTATTGATTCTTTGTTTGCAAATCATGTGTACTTGTAGCACTTGAATAAAAAATAAAAAATTACCCTTACTACAATGATGTCCAGTTTAGCTCATCTGCAATTTCTACTCTACCAAATCACCCTACAGATATTTCTTCTCTTCTTCAGAATGTAACCACCTCCTCTTTTGAGCCCCATCAAACCAATATTGATTATATTTATGATACTGATGTCATGCTACCTCCATTAGAAATCCAACCCTCTTCTTTCATTCCAATATTGCCAAATTCATGTACTGAACTTGAGCACATTTGTGATTACTTGCACTTGACCCATTCAAATTCAACAAGCTCAGTTGGCTGGCCTCTAATGTCTTTAACATCTATGATTAAATACAACACTGAGGGTCTCTTTTCCATGGAATTCCCCACACTCTTTGCTATAGGAATTGCCATGATCACGCAACCAAGAATTACAAAAGTTGAGATACATGAATATGCTTTTCACTTGTTGCACTACCGTGATAACTGATTTGGCCAACATCCAAGATTCTGCTACTACCTTTATAAAATTCTACACTATAGCCAAACAACTGCTACTGTTTTGTGAAGAATTACATTGAGAAGAGCTTTCCAACAGTTATTGGAAACCAACGACAATGTCTTTGTGACTTTCTAGATTCAAAGTTATTTGAGCAAGTAATGCAGTTTGGTTCAGGCTTACGAGGAACACAATATTTCTGGAACAAGCGACGATGTGAGCTAATTGACATGCTCACACAAATTGGAATTCTAACATTCTTCTTCACTCTCAATGTAGCTGATACCAAATGGCATGGCTTGCACATGATCATGCCTATCAATGTTCCTTCTAGTTTAGACAACCACTTCCAATGGAGAATTCAAAACATAATTAAGATCCCACATCTAACATCCCAATATATGCAATGCAGACTTACAATTTTCCTTGAAGAAGTCCTGTAAAAAGGCCTCCATGCAATAGATTATTGGTGCAGGTATTTTTTAATATCCATTTCTCTGTACATTAATTTTAGCATTGCGTATATGTTTTAACCAAATTTTAATTTCATATTATATTCAGATATGAATATCAACATAGAGGATCTGCACAGATTCATGGCTTCCTTTGGTTGAAAAATGCACCAAAGATGTACACTATTGACTGGAACAATGCATTAGAAGTTGCTAATGCTCAAAAATATTTTGATCACTATGTAACTGCCTCGAATCCACGACAGCCAGAACATCAAAATCTTGCGCTTCACCAATAAACAATTATGAACCCATGCTTTCTTAAACAACATCAATCTTCATGTCATCCCAGTCTGAAGACTATGCAGAGCTTTTCAACTGCATTCAACATCACACAAAGTGTCATGAATCTTCTTGTCTTCGTAATAAAGAGAATGTTCTTAGTTATCAATATGGAGTACCGTGGGAGTTTAACTCCACTTCTTCACTTTTCATTGATGATAAAGATCATAAAGCTAATTTCCTCGCTCGTAATGATGATAAATTGAATATTCACAATGCCAACCTACTTTCTATCTGGAGGAAAAATGTTGATTGTCAACCAGTTCTAGCTCGCCATGCTATGTTAAACTATGTTTCACAGTACGCAACAAAAGAAGAAACACAATCTAAGAGCTATTGGTATATGCTATCATGTCTTTCCCAAAGTGCCACTCTAGAAGCACCTACTATTACTATTATCCAGAAACTCCTTACAGAAACCATTACAGATAGAGACATTGGAGTGCAAGAAATATGCCATATGTTACAAAAACTACCTCTCTCTCTTTGTAGTCATGCATTTGTTTCTTTGAATGTTAAGATAACTGTGTTCAAACATGTATCTCAAGATAATAAGAATCCACTTTTGACATGAAACTTTATAATTGCATACATGAACATACCTATTTCATTGGAATCACTACCCCTCCTTGAACCTGCATGCTCCCGCTGGAAAAAAAACCAATTAAAACACATATTTCCTCCAATGATTGTACATGTCTTGCCATGATACAATGTCATTCCTTCCTCTGATGATCCTTGTTATGCCACTTTTTGTTGGAGTGAATTACTATTGTATTTCCCTTTCCGCCAACTCCCCAATGACATTGGTTCAACTGATGTAGAAATAATTGCACACCGGGAACAAAAAAAGGGCACATATACACCATGGCATGTCCACCGAAAAGTAGAAAATTCACAAACCCCACATACTGAAGATCAACCTACCTCTGACACCCCTCTTGATTCCATGCAAATGAATGAATGGAAAATCCTCTCTCAACTCCACCTAGGTTTCAATATAGAAATTGATGACCTTGAAATAATTGCCTACCGCGACTTCGATGCTAACTACAACTGGTCACATACTTCTATCCATCTCCACTTGCAAGAAACTGCCATAAATTTCGTTCAATTCAACTGCTCAAATATTCAAAACCAACATCATCCTTTTTCCAACCTTCCCCAGGATCACACATTATCTCCTACCCAAAACACATCTTTTACCATTATTTTTTCTCACTTCAAAACCCCTTCACCAAAACCCCCACGCAGAATCATCATACAAGGAACAGTTGGGACAAGAAAATCTCATTTAGTTAAATGTCTGCGCCATGCATTTATGGAAAACTCACCAACAAAAAAAAAACCCTTTGTTGTTACTTGCACTAATTGGTGTTGCAGCTTTCAACATAAATTCCCTCACAATGCACTCTGCCCTTCATATCCCTATCCAATCAATGCATCCACTTGAAGGACAGTCACTCCTACACTTGCGAGAGAAAATCCATCATGTAGAATACATCCTCATTGATGAAATGAGCTTCATCGATCGAAAAATGCTTTTTTGCATTGACGATAGTCTAAAATAGGAATTCCCCATTCATTGAAATGCACCATTTAGTAATCACTCGATTAGCCTTGTCGGAGATTTAGGCCAACTACCACCTATTAAATACATTTCTCTATATGTTGGGACATCACACAACACTTCACTTTGGCATAGCTTTGACACATTCATAAGACTTTTAACTACTTTTCACTAACAAGGAGCTAACCCGTCCCAGGTTGCTTTCTGGAAAATACTCACAAACCTTAGAAATGGAATATCTACTCTTGAATATTGGAAAATCCTAATTTCAAGTACAAATTCCTCTCTTACACATGAAGAGTAGCACACATTTGAAGAATCCATGCATCTATATGCAACGAACAACTCAGTTGTCTTTGATAATAAAAAAATGCTTAAAGAATTAAACATTCCAGTCACACTTTTCTCTACAAAGCAACAAAGGAAACAGACTTCTACTAGAACAAAATATGATCATTTGTCCACAAAATTGCTCTTATGCAATGAAAAAAAAAGTTATACTTACTAGCAACTTGTGGGTAAATAAAGGCCTTGTTAATGGCACACTTGGAAAAGTCGTTTCAATAATTTATTTAATTGACTAAAAAATTACCATCCTTCGTGGTCTTCTACTTCAGCCAAAACAAAGGAACACCATGGGACATTTCACACCCAACATATGTACCCATTTCTCCAATCACAAGGAGTACACGCCCACAGATACTACTTCAAATGGCATGGGCTTTAACGATACACAAGTCAGAAGGAATGACATTAGACAAATACACAGTAGACATCGATACAAAACAACGACAAGGTACAACATTCACTACAATTTCAAGGGTGAGGTCATTGGCAGACATTCAAATCAATCCAACATTTCCATTCTCATGCATCGCACACATGCACGAGAATCCATATCTTAAACGTAGACAACAAGATGAATCACTCCTTGCATGCAAGAGAGTACACTCTAGCCAATCGTACACCCTGTCTTCTAGATTTACCTAGATGGTAAACACCACTTACTACTTAACCAAATTTCACATACATTTCATTGCTATTACATTTAACCTCATATTGTTTTATACTTATTTAAAAAATTGTTTATTTTATTTCATTTCTTAAAAGAATATGTTTTTAGCAAAGAATGACAAGGTCTAACATTCACTACAATTTCAAGAGTGGTTAAGTAGAAAGATGAATCAGTACTTGCATCAAAATATGTGCAAGATAATGCACTCTAGCCAATCGTACACCTTGTCTTCCATATTTACCCACATGGTAAACACCACTTGCCAACCAAATTTCACATACATTTTCTTTCTATTACACTTAACCTCATATTGTTTTATACTTATTTAAAAAAACTATTTATTTTACTTCATTTCTTAAAAAAAGATGTTTTTGGCAAACACGTCCATTATCACTTAGTATTTTTTCTCTTTTAATGGCCAATAGGTATGGATACAGACTACTTATGTATGCTATATGAGTATTACCAAGAAATTCAGCAACATGAACATACCTTACAAGATATTCAAGCAAGGATCCTGCCTTGACAATCATTGGCTCTTTAACGTTTGCGTCCAACTATTGAATTGTTACGGAAGATAAGAAAAATACAAAAAAACAATTCACATCCATGAAAGGGACACACATAGAAAAATGCAGAATCAATTGTACGAACAACTCTCACAGTTTGTCACCACAATAAACAATAATTGGTGTTGTTGATGCCATGCCCCATCATGTATATATGATTAATTTCTCATTTTCAATTACATCTATATGTCATAGAATATTTTTATTGTATATATGTATCGATGTCATAGAATACTTTTATTGTATATATGTTTAGTTATTAACTGCCAAACACATTTATATGTATACACCATATGTAAAATTTCAAGAAAGACATTGCATAGCATGTACTATATTGTTTCCCCTTCTATGATAATACTCATCAAAATTCTATATGATTCAAATTTCATTTGCTCATCGTTGTATATAAATACTTGGTAATGTTTTTACTTTTAATTATATCACTTAAAGACATTTCTGGTATGACTTAATCAACCAAAACACTCAATTAGGACATTGTTTTTAGATAATAATAAATTATTAATTTTTGAGGAAGATAATGCTAAAGCTTTTGTTGTTCTGGTTTGTTTCAGCCCATTATTATCTTCACCATTTTTGGTCATTTGAAAAATTTTAGGAGCGAGAATTAGGCTTTCTAGCTTCACTAGATTTATATGCATGCTCATGCTATCCTTGTTATCAGTGTCACTAATAATCCCCACATAAACATGATCCATCCTTAAAATGATGGAAACTGTGAGCATCCCTTACAATTATTTCTCTCTCGACAATCTTGGATAATAATTTAGTGGCATTGTGGAAGTCACCACAGACTCGAAGGTTTTTCGTAATCCTAATAGGGGTACCAGAGCTTGCATTTATAAGGCCAAAATATATAGCTATATTTTCACTATGACTATGCATCATGTCTTCCTTTCCCTCTTCCTACACATCATGCAGTACAAAATTTGTGTTTGGGACATACCTTGCTTCCTCCATCTGCTTAGCCAAGTTGTTCAACATTGCATATATTTTCTCAGATTGAGGGTGTGACTTGTCTCCCACTATGAATGCATGGATTTTGTTTTTTACCTCAACCATGTTGCAACCTGGCATATTTTAATACCTCCATCTTTCATCAGTGTCCTCACCTTTGAAACATTATCCCACCTGCCATCAGCAACATAAATATTTGAGTAGGGTACATAATATCCATCTTTTTCAGGCTCCAATTCAAAGAGGCAACCATGCATGCATAATGTTGCACTTTAGATGTGATGCAATGATCTTGATTCATGCAATAAAAGTACTCCCAACCCTCTTCTGTTAATCATGTATGACTATAAGCACAAAAAACACAAACAAATGTGATGGGGTCTGGGTTGATACGTGTTTGTTGCATTTTAGGAAAAATACCAAGAGCATCATCACTTTGCCCATGCATACCATATCCTGTTGTATTTCATGAAACAACATCTCTTGATGTTGGTAATTTTTCCCTAGTTTTCCTATTATCACTACTCTATTGATAATTTTCTACTATTAACTGTTTGGCTAATATAAGCCTTACAAACTAGCCTAGCAAAATAACAAACTTGAAATACATCATAATATTAAGCATTTTTGTTATCATGCCCAAAGTGGGAAATCCTCTTTCTTCCTACAACTGATGAAACCATGGATGGTTGTGTTCTCCTGAAATGCTTAGAATGTTGTTCCAGAGAGTCTTTGTCCTTTGCTACTGCTTCCTCTTGTCCAAAGGAACCAATGAAGATTTTCGGTGAGGTAGAAGGGACCTCAGATTTACAAAACCCTAGATGTTTCTCTAGCTCCAAATGTCAAACTCTCTCCTAGAGTTCTTGTATTAAGTCTTCTCGATCTTGTAGTTTCTACCTAATGTGCTTTCCCCTACTTCCACAAGGATTATTTTATTTTTATTCTTGTCCAGCTAGGCATTCATCCTAAGAATTTGTTTTCTGGTTGTTGTTAGTTCTTTTTCATAATTGTGCTTTGAATCCCTTAAAAATGTCTCCATTCTCCCCATCACTTGTGCTAGAATTTGTTGACTGTTGTCACAAAGGTACTCACAACATCTAGTTGAATAAAAAATTTGGTCTTGGTGATTTTCCTTTTCACTTGATCCAAAGTATATAATTTTAGTATTAGCCCAGAATTCTTCTATCATATCAGAATGTGAAAAACAATTATACCCACACAAGATCTCATGGAAGCAGCTATTCAAGATTTGTAAACACTTGAAGGACCAGAGCAAGAGAGAGTAATCCTAAGCTAGATTGTATTGTCTAAGAAAACATCCCTCTCTGAAAAAATCCACAAGGGAATATGCCTAAAGTGCCCTAGAAATTTATTGAATATTGTGAATAAGAAGGCTTGAGGTCGACATCGAAATTGAAACCAAGTCCTGTATTTGTTGCTCCTAATGTCAATATTTTAGGTTCTCACACTGAATCCCCACTAAAAATGTTCCAAATCCAACCTTCCAACTAGAAGTAGACCTTCCAAGTGGAAAAGAAAAGAGAATAATTGTAAGTCTTTGATCTCTCCTACTAAACCAGAATTGAAACTTCCATATGTCCATCAAAAGGTGAAGAAAAGTCCCACATGCTTTGTGCCATCTCATCTGGACAATTTACTAGGGATAATATAGAGTGTCTCTTGTAAGAATTAATTAATGATACAATAGTCCACCCTTATATCCTATGCAATTCCTTGTTGTAATTCAATTTCTACTTGTGAGCATTAGTTTTGTGATCATTCAATAAGAAGCGTGGGTAAAAATATTGGGGCATTGTCCCACCCGCTTTTCCAAATTTGAATAAAAGGAAAGGAGCGGGCCTTATTGGTTATCACATGTATTGGTTGATTGAAATTTGAGTCCTCTTAGTGCATGATGTAATTTGGTTTCCTCAAGTACTTTTAACAATTTGAGTGCAACATAGCAATCTAGCAAGGCGAGGGTTTTTAGGGAGAGTTTTAAAGATCATATAATGAATTACTATGATTGAATCTCCAACCATTGTCATAATTTGTATGCCTTGGTTCTTTAGAATCTAGACTCATCCAGGGAGCCAAATATGGGCATGATTATTTGAAGTATCTCCAACTAATGAGGCATATGATGTTTCTTGTTTTTGTTTTGGTAAAGGAAACCCCCCTACTCCCCTCCTCGCACCTGCTGCCTCAACAAGTGAAAAGTTATGGTTATAACAAGGCTTCCATTTTTTGGACAACTCAACGTCTCACACATAACACTTCTTGATTTGAAGTAGTTGTATCAAGAAAAACAAGTTAATTATTTAAATTTTGATTTGAAGTAGTTGTATCAAGAAAGAAAGGTTAATTAATTTATGAACAAAACACAAACAAAATTATATCTAACAAAAATTATAGAAATCCTACAAAATTGTAACAATCTTGCATGAGACACTTGAACTACACCATTCTTTGTAAAGTAACTAGGAGCTTCAGATTTCTAATGGCCCTAACTGTACATGCTACAACCATTTAGATGTAACTATGTAAAACTATTTTGCATAATGCTTAAGGTTCGTTTGTTTAGTCTATGATAATGGTTGTATGTGTGTATGCTACAACCATTGATATGTAGTTATGTATAACTATTTTGCATAATGCTTAAGTTTCCTTTGTTTAGTCTATGATATCCAAAAATATATGGAAAAAAATGTATGTGTAAATAGTCACTTGGGTTGAAACTCAACTAGTTAATTGTTTTATACTATATTGGGTGATTACTAAAGCTATGTTTATTTGTACAAGATATAAGAGCTTGAGATTTCTTCCTTCTTTCTTGAAATAGATATGACAATATTTTATTATGTTACATTTACTTTACATTTACTAAGTATTAAAGCAACGTTTATGTCTAAAAGATATGCAAGGTTTGAGTTTTCTAATATAAAACAAATTTTGAATTTCTTAGTATTTATTTTTTTATTAATTTCTCATCAAGATTTCTTAATTTTTAATGTTTATTTCTTTACATAAAGCCATTTTTCATTACATGAGACAAGAAACGTGTGAGATTTGTTTCTTCATTATTGAAATAGATTTGAGTTTCTTTGTCTTTACATATAAACCACTCTTCACTATTTTCACTTTGAACCGATGTACAAAGTGGATCCATTTAACAAATTTGTGTGGACCTATTTCTTTCTTCCTGGTAGAGTATTTGGATTTTTCTCTATGTATGTGCATAATTCTTTCTAAGACAATTCGTTCATGGAATTGGCTTGCTTCTCCCTCCCTAAGTATTGAATGGTGTTGGGTAGAGAAGCATTGTGAAATGGTAGGGGATAGTCATGGTGGTTATTGCCTTGGTCACTAACAAGATTCGTAGATTCTTGGGAATCTATAGAGGTTTCTTTATTTTGGGTAATTAACTTACTCTAAAATGAAATAAGACATTCAATGTGTTCAGTGTAATATAGATATAAACAAAACATCTAAACCAAAGTAATTGCACAATGATCTAGTCCAAGAAAGCAAGGTTTTGCACAAACCAATTCAAAGTATGTAGAGTCTTGATTATAGTTTTAGTTGAAGCCTTTCAACCTTTTGGGATTATTTACTTATATCAAACATTTGTGCAGGTTTCAACTAAGTAACATTTCTTTGAGTATGTATTTACAAATCAGTGATTTTGGGATCAAATCTCACAAAGTAATTCTATACCTGCTCTTCAACTTCCTTAAATCTTTTGAAAGTAAAACCAATGAATTATCAATATAATTTTACCATAATAAAAAAAATAGAAGGACTTTAGCCAACCCAAATTGCTCATCGGTTAGGCTTGAACTAACATCTCTTCTAGAGAACTTTTCATGTAAAAATCTTGCCACTAAAAGCTATCCAAAAGGATAAATTTTACTTAAGTAGGACATTTATACAAAAATTATTTCTTAATGAAATTACAACTTTTCAAATTCAAGAATTCCAATTTAATAATCCTATCGACCTCTGTTTGTACCTTTTGGGACAACTGGTAGTTTATGCTTATATATAATAAAATGATGGGCCCACCACCTTCCCCATTCTTCGAATTTCCATTCTACCATTGATATGTTTTACACTTATGTGTAATAAAATGCTGGGTCCACCACCAAAAAAAAATAGCTCTTCTTTAGTCGGCCAAAGCCATCATTTAGATGACTTTCCACGGTCTGACAAGTGACGGTTTCATTATTAAAAAAAAACATGATTATGTAATGATGTCATATCCACTTGTAAAAGAATAAGTCCCCTTATTCAAATGACATATTATGCAAAACCCTTGTGTAGTATAGCAGTTACAATCATTCAACATATGTAAATAATGTGTGTTTATTTATAATGAGTATAGATCCATTTTAAGTATGGATCTAATATGCGCTCAGATGGATCAAATTTCTTCATGTGCAAATTTTTTTAGAGTGCAAAATACAATGTGTTATTTTTCATTATATTTTTTCATATTAAATAGAGTATATATAAGATCAAATAAAAAATTTAACCATAAAAGCTTATTTTTTTCTATATATAGATATGTATGAAGTTGATATCAATATAAATTATTTAACATAGATCTTCAAATAGTTTATTTAAATATAGGATTTAAACATCTTATTCACGTATTTTGTTTTACTTCTAATTAATTTACAACATATTCATTTTTGCTTAATTATAGCCGACATTATTTTTCTATTTAGAACATCATTTTTAATTTTAATTTTAATTTTAAAGGGGCATGGACAGGAAGACAAACTTACACATACTGGGCTGTAGAATGAGCCTCTTGACTCAATAATAGTTTAGACTAGTGATATTTTTAAAGTAAATTGAAAATTGATTTTTTAAGCATGTCATTATGATGGTGCAAAACTCAATTGATTTTGGACACATCATGAAATAGTTTATTTTCCTTACAAGTGGTTGTCACTCTCAACACCTTCCCATAAGTTGAATCTAAAACATGATAAATACTAATCCCCACTCAAACTAATTGATTTATACCTAATGGATAACAACTTCTCCTGTGTGAATAGTTGAAGTTATTTATAACACACATGCTTACTTAGTTGAACTCATTTATGATACACATTCACCTAATTATAACCAGTAGATACCTAAATTTAATTAAGATTCATGTACTTCCCTAATTCTAACTAGACAAAGTTTTGTAGCAATAATTATGTGTGAGGCAGAGTTTAGTATTTGAGTTGTAGGATTTGACCATGTTATGTAATGACACTAATTTCCAATGCTTTATGTGGCAACTTAAAACTCAGCAAGTGCTCATAAATATGCATGTGAGGTCATGAGTTTCATAGTATTATGTAAAAGTTGTAGTTAGTTTTCCCTAATGGGGGTCATATTCTGGACAAAGGTGAATTTTTGGGTGTTGTGCCATCTGCTACAGGTGTCACATATGTTTAAATATAGTGGAAGGGGATCATTGTCGAGAGAGAGTAAGATTATAGCTAGGCTTGCAACTTTAAATTGGTAGTTATGCGGAGGGGTTGGCTAAGGTATGAGGTTAGTACAAATGGAGGTGAGGTATGCCCCTTGTCCTCCCTAAGATGTTATGAGTTTGTGAGTTCTCTGTATATTCTTGTTTGCTCAGAGTGGTATGGTATTGTTCACTGAACGTTGGGGTGCTTTGTTGTTCAGGTGCATGCACTGAAAGTTTTCAAGCTCATTTCTTGTCTTGGTATCAAATGGTGTTATGTTTCCAATAAGATAATCTTGTTCATTACCTTGTCTAGTTTATTGGAGGTTGTATATCCTTTTCTTAGGTTATTCAAATTGCTTGTAGTTTCGAGGGTTCTTCATAATTTCATTCACGGTGCTTTCTTTCTAACAGTAGTTGGAATAATGACTACATCGTTGGAGTTTTGGATAATTGTCCTAGTTTGTTTTGGTCATTTCTCTATCTGGTCTCTCAAGCTATTGGAAAAATTGCAGTTTCTTTGCAATTCTGTTCATGAAGCTTGTATTCTAATAGTGGTTTGGATAAGACTTTCTACTTTGGCATTCTAGTTATTAGCCCTCGTGCGGTTTGGTTAATTGTATCTTTAAATTTGGTCTATTCCTTGAAGTTTTTACATCTTGGTGGAGGATTTTTGTCATATCCTTGTTCTACACGGAAATCAAAAATTTATTAGAATTGTCCCTTATTGTATGGTTTTGGGTGATGACCTGGTAGTACTCAGGCCAAGCTTTGAGGGAGGCATATTTTGTACCTTTTCTTGTTTTGGAGGGAGTATATTTTGTCACTATTGCTCTCAAAGTTATTTGGTAGTTTCTCTCATGCCTCCTCACTAAAGGATGAGTAGTAGAATAAGTGGAGGAGGCAATGTCGGCATAGAGAAGTCGTCCTTTTGCCTACAACTTTGTGGCCACCTTCGTTCATGCATTTCCTTTGGAAGTTAGGAAATAGATTTTATTTTTGGAGAGTAAAGAGATTGAGGAGCACCCTTATCACTCAAATTTTGAGGTGATGGGGGAGGATTTGAAATGTGTACCAGACACTGGAAAACCTAAGATGAAATGACTTAATTTTCTGAATTTGTTAGCCTTACACCAACAAATGGCCCTTTCTTTCACTTTATATTTAAGGATAAACAAGTTGAGACCTACAATCTATTTTCTTCCTTGGTGGATGTCCAAAGAATGATTTGTAACCTCAAGTACTATTTGGATAGTGTGGACTCTCGATTGGCTCGTGTTGAAGGTTTTCTCATGAGTGACTCTGCCTTTGGAGACCCTACTAATCCTACAATTGATCATGGACAAACCCCCACTATTATGTCCTCTTATCGTGATTAAATATGGTAGAATTCATAGTTTTGTTGTTCTTTTTGTTTGAATGTCTCTTTACTAGATATAATATGATGGTTCTCTTTTCTTGTCGTGTTTTGAAGAGCTTAAGTGATAAAATCATGTCATATGGTCTCTTATATGCAATTTTATGAATTTTTATGGTCTTGTCAGTGGTGAAAATAGTAGTTGGATTAGATATTCATTTGGTTTCTTTGTACATGTTTTGGAGGAGGAGGATTCCCTTCACTTTCGTTGATATAATGCTCACATGGGTTTTTATGGCATTTTATTTTTCTATGCTACTTGGCAGTGTGCTAACATCAAAGTATACTTTGCTTCCACTTAATTTCTATGCACATGTAACTTGTAATTTTCCAATTGAATCATCTTTCAACATAAACTTGCAGCTTGGCTTATCCTGGACTTGATTGGCATGTGGGCCTTCATCTCGAAGTATGTGGTTTCTCATGCATGATGGATTACTTTTGAGGGGCATGGGGGCTTCACTCAATGAACCTCTAAAATAGCATAGAATACTAAATGATACCCTTAATTTGACTACATATTGGAAAATACCTCTAAAAATCACTTTATTTAACCCCTAACCAATAGGAACCCAATACACCTTCCCAATTTAGAAAACCCCTATTTTGACTAGATATGGTAGGTATCCATTTTTTCATTAACATTTTTTATACCCCTTTATTTGTTTCATTAACTTTGAGCTCCATTTTTTGTATACAACATATAAAAACCATTTAACGTCTATTATATGTTCAATATATTATCTTTTTTCTCCCTTAATATATATCCCCCAATATGAACACATATGGTATGATATTTCTTCCCCAATGAAGCTCCCACATTGAGAGGAAGTATGGACGGAATGGTATTTTGCAAAGGACACAATTGAAGACTATAACTCAGTTTGCAAATGTTTCCCTCTTGTTTACATGACAATGTTTAGTGATGTGTACTCATTCGCAGTTTATTCCCTCTAGAATTGTATTGTTTTGATGAGTGGGCTAAACAACTAATGTCTATCTTTTGTTATTGTTGCAATGGGGATTCTAGTATTGTTATGATGGACTTTATATGGTTCTTAGGTTCTTAGTGAAGCTAATGTTTCTAAAATGATATGAACTTGATATTGAACATGTCAATGTAAATCTCCTATTTTAATTATGAATATAAAGTACATTGATTCACAAAAAAAGTTATATTTATTTTTA
>APFE030832091.1:87322-107582 GCA_000404065.3 Pinus taeda
TTTTTTTTTTTTTAACTACAAATGTGGTGAATCATTCCCCATAGTTGACATCATCATCTTGAAACCTATTGGTTGTTATAAATTTGATTATGGTTGTGCATTTTTGTTTTGAGACACATTTTAGACCTCAAAATTTCTCTAACACAAATCCTAAAAGGATGACCCTAAACCTTGTTTTACAAGCACCAATGATGTAGGAGCCTCAACCCACCTCCAGAAAATCAACAAAAAAAACTAGCTTCTAGAAATTAAGTGTGACCATGTGGATAATGTTTCCTTAAATGCATTGATTTTTCTCAGTTTTTATTGATCGTGAATGCTTTTAGGATTATTTTGAGACCTTATGGAGAATATCATGGATCCGAAGTGATCCATGACAACTAATTTCCCCTATAAATTATAGTTGCGAGAATGTAAAAGGGGGGTCCATTAGAATTGAGATGAGGCCCGCCAAGCCTCAAGAGGCCATCAAATGTAATCATATTGTTTTTAATAAAATTATCTATGTGGTTTCATCCCCCATGATGTAATGTGATTTTGTTTAATTTTGAATTAACTATGTGTGGTCAAATTTTGTCACTATGTACATTAATAGGTAGGTCAACGGAGCTGGAGATGGACGCAGATATATGGAGGGGACAGATCCATTGACAGAAGAGTTAAAGTGTAGATTCATCGATCGTGAGGCCAGTAGAATAAAATCAAACTAAATGAAACCTCAATAATTTGAGTGGACGAATACGAGGTCTGTTTTGATGGCATGTTGGAGGATATGGATATGTTGTGGGAGAAGTGTCAACATGTGGTGTTGAGTTTCATTTGAATTGTACATGGTATTTAAAAAGTGACTAAGAAATAGACATTGCATGCAATGGATCTGGATGAGTCCAACATGAGGCGGAATGGGACGTGGTGGAACCTTGAAGAATGAGAGGTCAATGTAGATAAGAAACCATGAGCATTGAAAAATTTAAGTTCCATCATGCTTGAGGAGTGAGTTGACGTTGAATGTGGCTTGAAGTTGATGAATTTATTTAGAGCCAAAAAAACTAAGCAAAGTGGGGCCATAACCCACAGGTCCCAAGCTAGAACTAGTAAAAATATTGAAAATGGTAGACACCAAAAAAAGTTTGTATCCAAGTGGTATTAGAGCATGGACTATTCATGTGTGTAGTCTGGAGGGGAAGCAGTGGAAGAGGGTACAAGTGACCGAAGATCTGGTAAGAATTTTTTTTTCTTTATGTAGATGGTAACAGAGGAAGGTGCAAATATTTGAAGTATCGTAGAGAAAGCAGTGCTCAATTGGTTCTAGACGAAAGCACTAGGGAGATGCCAAGAGCCCAAAATCAGGAGAAATTTTGGTGAGCTATCGTGTAGCAAGGTGGAGACTTGCTACTGTAGAGGCATGTTGCAACTTTTATGAGTTGAAGTTGTTATGATATTACCAGATGCATATGACCAGAAGGTCATAAGTTTTTGTACCTTAGGGGTATGATGCAGGAACATAAATCCACATCCAGAAATTCAACAAAAAACTAACTTCTATAAAGTAAATGTGAGCATTAGGATAATGTTTCCTTGAATGCATTGATTTTTCCTAGTTTCTATTGATTGTGAATGTTTTTAGGGAATATTTTGAGATATTATGAAGAAAATAATGGATCGGAAGTGATACATGACAATTTAATTTCCCCCATAAATTATAGTTGTGAACATCTAAAGGGTGGAGAGGGGGGGGGGGGGGGGGGGGTGTGCATTATAATTGAGATCAGGCCCGCCAAACCTCAAGAGGCCATCGAATCTAATCATATTGTTTTTAATAAAATTATCTATGTGGGTTGATCCTACTTTATGTAATGTACTTTTGTTTATTTTTGTATTAACTGTGTGTGGTCAAATTCTGATACTATGTCCATTAATAAGGGAGATATGTGGAGGGGATAGATCCATCGAAAGAAGAGTTAATGTGTGGACTCATTGACCATTAGGGGCGTAGAATAAACTCAAACTAAGTGAAACCTTGATTAGTTGAGTGGATGAATATGATGTTCATTTTGATGGTGTGTTAGAGTATGTGGATTTGTTGTTAGAGAAGTGTCAATGTGTGGTGTTGAATTTCAATTGAGTTGTACTTGGTATTGGACAAAGTGATTAAGAAATAGAAGTTGATGCAATGGATTTGCATGAACCTAGCATGAGCAGGAATGGGACGTAGTGGAACCGTGAATAATGAGAGGCCCATGTAGATAATAAACCATGAGAATTGAACCAATTAAGTGCCATCATGCTTGAGGAGTGCGTAGATGTTGAATATGGGTTTGAAGTTGAAAATTTCGTTTAGAGCTGATAGAACTAAAGAAAGTGGGGCCATAACCCACAAGCCCCAACATCGAACTAACAAAAAGATTGAAAATGAGAGACTCCAAAAATCGTTTGCATCAACTAACTAGAAGGACACTCCAAAACCCTGCAAGCTCCAATTTTCCCTAGCACCACACTACCACCCTAAAGTGTTTTCAAGATCCAAATTTAAGGTGACTTCAACTACCCAGCTAACACTACCTAACCACCCTGAAAAATATAGTAAAAGGGACACACAATTGTGGGATCTCGTACAAGAGATAGTGACCACTTACAATGATTCTCAACAAGAGCCTTTCTACCAAATTATTTTAGATGTACAATGAAACCCTTATGAATGAAAAAAAACTTACAAATGTTAGAACGCTTATAAATATTAGAATCCTTACAAATATCAAAACCCTTACTATAGATTTGGAATCAAGACCATGATATTATTTCTGTCAGTTAAACCTGAAGTAACAATGTTGATCATATGTACCTTTGGAAATAGATAGCCCGAGTTCTAGAAGGAATGTTATTATAGATAACAATGTGCATTTGTTCCTTTATTGTTTTTATAGAGAGACTGCTAAGTTTGAAATACTCTATTGTTGTGCATAATTCCTTACTTCAAGTGGTGAATAATTTTAAAAGATTGTTGATAAGAAAAAAATGTTGTAGAAATTGTTCTTGCTTGTAGATAATTCATGTTCAGAACAAAACAATATACTCACTATAAATTGTACTTTAATAATTTCAAGAATACACCATACCTTTGCATGCACCTAAAATATGATTTATGAATGTTCAAAATTTGTTCAGGCTAACAACTACATGTGTATCAAAATCTTCTCTACAAAATTCAGGATGAACTTGCAATCTCCACACCAAAGTTGGCTACACTTTTGACAGGGAGTGGAAAAAGTATCGAAATTCGGGATGTAGAAACTATGTCACTATAATAGAAATCACAATAGTTCATTTAATTCCTTATGTTGGCATAACTATTTCATTGCAAGAATGAGAATAGGTTGAATTACATAATCCTTTTGTGCCGAGAATGATATGGATCAACAACTAATTATGTGCACTTCAAGACTTGATTTGTTTCAACAAAATTAAAATAATATTCTTCTAAAATTTGATTGAGTCTGCATAGTGATGAATTTAAAAAAGCATGTGGAAATTGGTTAATTTCGATCCACAAAGGTCTGTATTCCAAACTTCTTTAGCAGGGTTGTAAGCTATGGATAAAATCCTCAAACTTGCAAAACAAATCAAGTGAAACCATGCAGTTAACTATGTGCACTCAAAAAATTTATTTATTTCATAAAAATTCAATTAATCTTCTTCCAAAATTGATTGATTCAACAAAGTGATGAATTTAAAAGGGACATAAATTAGTTAATTAGGATCTGCAAAGATCTGTATTCTAGATTCTTGAGGAGGGTCGTAAGCTACAGATCAAACCCTCAACCTTGTAAAACAAATCAAGTGGAACAATGCTTCATGATTGACACATTATTTTTCTTCAGACTTGAAGCCTTTGACATGGCTTAAATTGTTTCATTCCTCTTCCTTCCTCCCTGATTCTTCATAGGCCATAGAGATAAGAGTTGAAAACCTTGCATTCATAACATTATTCTTCAAGGATTAAATTTCTAATTGCTCATAAATTGTGCCATAGAGAATGGTGGTAAAGGAGAAAAAGATAAATAATTTTAGTCCTTGATCAATATGTGATCCCGCCTAAGAATACTTCACTCGATTGAAGACTGAACCTACATTAAACAATTTATCCGAATGAAACCCCAAATAATAAACAAAAAAATAAATCGAATCCTTCTCTTTGATGAAACTTCTATCCAAAGGGTCAAGTTTCTAGATTCAGAGCTACAAAAAATCCTTTGTTGAGTTCATACCTTGAGAGGGCTAATTGAATGGTCTTATATAGAATTATCTTGGCCAAATAGATGTGTCCAAGAGTGAGATGACTTAAACTTTGGAAGGACATAAATTTTAAATTTTAAATTTTATGGAGCCTAAAAGGATTCAATTTGATTTTTTTTTTAATAGAAATATCCATTTTCAAATTCAAGGCCTTTAGTACCAATGAATAACTAAAATGAAACTACCATGTCCTTACGATAATTCATATCTTCATAACCGTGTAAGGCCACAAGATTTGCTATAAACCATAAGAATAAGAAATACAATGAGAATACAATAAAAATTTCTTTGACTTCAAAAAACATGATTTTACATATCTTATTCATCAACAAAGGAAGGTCTTATTTTGGTGTTTCTTGGGTTAACATTAATGACAACCATAGCCCAACAAACTCCCGCTTTTTCATTGATGGCAACATGTATACTCCCACTGCAATCATTGTTCTCCCTTCTTCCATACTTGGATCTTGCGGGCCTGTAACCAGTAGTCTCACCCCCTTTGACACCAATGGAAAAGGGTGACTCCCCTTGAAAATCTATAAGATGTTTCTTACCTGTAACATGCATCTTCTCCCCTTAAATATGAAAATTGAAATGATTAATGTGTAACTGTTAAAATCTCGAGCTTCTGCCGAAGATACTCAAAAGCGTCACATGTAGAGGTTTGGTGAATACGTCAGAAATTTTATCCTTTGTCCTAATGCACTCTACCTTGTTGTTGTTTTTTGTAGCATGCTCATGGAAAAAAGGGTATTTGATAGATATGTGTTTTGCTTTTAAATGAATCACATGATTCTTAAAGATACCTATGGCACTTTTGTTATCATAAAATATCGCAATGGGCCCATCAACATTTACCTGTAGATCCTACAACAATTCTTTCATCCTGAGGACCTAAGTACAACATGCTGTTGCTCCTATATATTATGATTTTCCTATAGATAAGGAAATTGAATATTTGTTTTTACCCAACCTTGATACAATACATCCACCCAAGTAAAAATATGATCCACTAGTACTCTTGTCATCATCAATGCAACCTGACTAATCTGCATCAATATAAGTTGTAATAACCAATTCATTCTCTTTAGGATACCATAGAATGAAATTAGTTGTCCCTTAGAGATATCGGAAGATCCTTTTTACAGCAAGGACATGAGATTATTTTGGTGCTTCTTGGAATCGTGCAACTTTCCCAACTTCCTACATCACATCCAGTCCAGAGGTTGTTACATATAGTAGGCTACCAAGCATGGATACGTATGTTTTCTAGTCAACTTACTTATATTCATCATCCTTTCTTAGATTACATCCTGTCACCATACGAGTGCTAACTAGTTTGCAAACATCCATGCAAAATTTCTTCAACATGTTACGGATGAATTTGGATTTAGAGATGAATATTCCATCTTCTTTCTGATAAATTTTAAGTCCCGAGAAGAAATTTAACTATCGAAGTGTCAAATTCCTTTTTCATGTCACCAACAAATTTATCACTCAAGTTATCATCATCACTTCCAAATATGATATCGTCCACACAGAACTCTATGAGTGTTAGGTTTTCTTGTTCAAAATTAAAGTATATGTTATTTCGACACTTTTCTGAAACCTTGTGTCTACACATATTTTTCTAACGGAGCATTCCATGCTCTTGGGGCTTTCTTGAGACCATAAAAAGATTCCTTTCACCTATATACATAGTCTTTATTATCAATACATATAAATCCTTTGGGTTTCTCTATGTAAACTTCTTCTTCTAATTATCCCTTCAGGAAGGTCGATTTAATGTCCATTTGATATGATTTGGTCTTCCTTGAGCAAGCATATGCCAAGAACATATCGATGGCTTCCATTGTAGCTATGAGACTGAATATCTCTTCAAAATTATTTATTTCTACTTGAGCATATACCTTGCAGAAAAATATAGCTTTATTACTAGTAACATGTCCATCTTCATTCATCTTGTTCTTGAAGACCCATTTTGTGCTTATGACATTTTTGTCTTTTGATCTTGCCATAAGTTTCCATGTGCCATTTCTTTTCAATATGATAAATTACTCATTGAAAATGGCCTTGACCCAGTTTTCATCGTGGCTATCTTCATAAAAAATGTTAGGCTCAAAGGTTGATAACAAGGCATAATGTTTTTCCTTTGCCACACGTGCTTACTGTTATAGACATATTTGAGCACTGAAAACCCAATCATATATGTCCATAAACCAAGGGCTTCTGAGTCCCTAAAAGTGTTGTTTCATACCCTAAAGGAAAAAGGTCAGTTGATTACATCATCTCCCAGAAGTTCTCCACAGAAAACTACTCAGAACTGGTCAAAACTGGACCATACAGACTGCTTAGTGTAGAGGGTGGGATGCATCTCACCTGCTTAGTGAAAAAAGTGTGATGCATACTGAAAATCCCTTATATAGGGTATGATAGGTGAGAGTAGACAAATGGCAGAGACAGTTTGCAAGGTGGATGATCATGGAATCTTCCAGAAACTTCTCCTGTGACACTTGCCTCTTTCAATTCGCCCAGGGATGAGTAAGAGATCATCAATCTCCAAGTGGAATCAAGAACTATCAGAGAGAAGACACTAATAAAAAATCCCAGAAGCTAACTCACCCCACTATAATCATCTATATATCGATCCCTCATCCCAAAGATCCAGAGGCTGGAATCTTGTATCTTATAAGGAAGTGTTGTTGGTTTCTTGGTGGAATATCATAGTGTTGGGTGATCTAAGCTTTTCATGAGGTGAAGAAGGGTTTTCATGCTGGGAGGATGACACTAGTTTGGATCAATGGGTTGTAATCCTCTCTTCTAATCTTTACATCAATAAAGCTATTCGAGTTTTCCTCCACATTCTTGTATTTTTTTATAATATATATGCATCTGTGTGGTCAATATATATCTGGTCCTATATTTTTTATGATTGTAGACCTCTGCACTTTGAAGGTATTATGCTGCTTTGACTTTACAGGTACTCTTTGAAGCGAAGCGGTCAAGGAAAGAGTGATAAAGATCTGTCAAAGAGGAGAAGGAACAAGCAAGGAACCGAGCGAAAGATTGAGGTTGGTATTCTTTGCTCCTCTCCTATCTACTTCTCATAAAGGAAAATGAAAGTAACTTTAATCTGTTTGTTTCTAAGATAGCTACCCATCTTAGTGGGACTAGTAGCTTTGCATAGACACTAGATTTCCTGATAACAAAATGGTGACTCCGCTGGGGAGTGAATAGCTTGTTTTCTTATCTATATTTGTTTGCTTTATAAAATTACAGATGGAGCCTGAAGTCAAGCCAACTAGCCTTTGAATTGCATTTTCTATGCAAGTGTAAAGTAGATCAATGTTGCTTTAGTCTATCTCTGGGTTTTGTTTATAAACTGAACAACTGATTTGCAAACATCCTAATTGCCCTGGTGGTGGCTCCAGTAGCCTCATTGGATTAGCCCTTGTGATTTGTATTTACTGACTATTATTGGCTCGCCCTAAATCCCTGAACCGAGCTGCAAACTATGACCAAGAACCTAGTTGAAGTCTCGTCCCTGGACCATCGCACCTTCTTCTATTGGGAATCTGGATGCATCACACCTCCCGTGTGTAGTAGGTGAGATGCATCGCTCTTTCCCTGTGTCAAAGGTGTGATGATTAGATAAGGCCTCTCCTTCTTCCAGATTTTGGTTTTTGTTGACTCTCTTCATCTTTATTCAAGAGTTTTGTTGTCTGTGATCAGTAAACCACTGTGGAAAATCCCTTCCTTTGCTTGATTTAGCCTCCATAGAACAAAGAACTATAAATGTTTTTATGTATTGTTCGCCATTTACGGTTCTCCTTTACAAAGAAGTAGCTTAATCAAGCTGTCATCTTTTGATTTGGAAGTGTCGCAAGTGTTGGTTTCAGTCAAAGAAAAGAATCCTATTGTTCTTGATGGTTGATTACACTGTTACTCTTGTATTTGATTTGAATTAATAGTTTTTCAAGTGTCGAAAGCAGTTTTCAATTCAAAATCGCAAAGTGTCGTCATTATCTTCCTTTCTTCTTTTGAAAAGAAAATCGTTAGTACTATCGCTTGAAATGGTTTAGATTTGTATTTAGCATTATTTTTGTCATTCACACATTAAGAAAGCAAAACAAATATAGGCATGTGCATTTGCATTTATATTGCTTGTTGATTTTGAGTTAGGACAGTGCATCTAGTGTATGCTCTCTAATCTATGTTGAAAGAATCTGGTTTCTCTTTCCTTAGTAGCTAGGATTTTCATTGCAAAAAGAAGATTAAACGATTGTTTATCATATTTGATTGCATTTTAGGAATTGTATATCTACATCACGCGGTGAACCTGAACAGAAAAATTCTTAAGAAATATCAACTGTAAAATAAATTGAATGAACATAAAAACGTTTTGAAATGTAATGCACAACATTTAGAAGTCTAGGCTAGAGATGTATTCCAGCATCGTAAAGCATGGTAACTATCACTTTCATTGTAGGTTGGGTGATTCCTCCTCTTTGAGACGACAAGTGCTAGTACGGACTTGTGCTCCCACGTACCATCGAGTATATATTGGGAGACCACAATAGGCTATATCCTTTATCCTTAGGAAGCCATGTCTGTGGTCCTATCAATCACAATGCATTGAACACAACATTCGGGAAGATTGACTGTCGTACCGTAAAAAGTATTCTACAGTTTTGCGATTCGTTTGGTAATCCCTATGTCTAGATTTCCAGAGTAGTCTCTTTCATTCCTTTTCAGACTCCTTAAAGGAAAAGGTCCATCTGAGCACTTGTCACTTCAGGGTCATTAAAAATCGAAGGCAACTAGAGTCATCTTTAGCTTTTTCTCGACTCTTAAAAATTGAAAAAGCAAGTTGTGTCAAAGCGTCTAAAATTCATTTAGTTCGAAATAATTTTTCCCTTATTTTTAGTTGATCGAGTAATCTGCAATCGTGGAAGAAAGTCAATCAAAACCTTGTTGTTCACGGAGATTAACGAGTCAACCGTCCTTGTCTCTGGAAACGAAACTATTCCGGACAAAGTGAACTCGCTTAACTAGATCAAAGCTCTCTGGTTTGCTTGGAACTTGTGTTCCAACATCGTCAGGGACTCTGGTTACTCCAACCAGCTCTGGCACCCTTGCCTTCACAGAAGAAGTTCCGCGGACATTAGAACTGATCCTAGTGTAATGGTAAACACTTCTATTCCTAAATTGGCTCCATCTACAACTGATTTGGAAGGTGTTACCCCTCTAACAACTGCCACTACAGAGTCTACACCTTCTTCGGCACCATAAATATTTTACAGACCTGACTGTCTACCTCTCCCACCTGGATTGATTACAATGGAAGAGATTGTGGAGGATCCTCCATCCAGTTCTCCATTACATTTTGGAGCCAGGATCACCCTATATCCTTCTTCATCAGAAGTTAGTCTCCCTTCATCGCAAATTCCTGTAGAATCTCTAGGAAATATTTTGGATAGGCTAGATATGTTTGAACAACCATCGACATCTAGGACTGTGTCATTTGACACAGCGGCAGAACTTCCTGCTACTACTCCAACAATGTTTGTTGTTGTACCATCTGTCCTAGCTAGCTCTCAACCACTAGATGGAGTCCATCCAGGGACTATTTCAACAATATGGTTTGTTCCTGTTTGTTCGTCCAAAATAATATCTGGAATCTCTTATGTTGAGTCTTACCGCCATATGGGGGGTAGTATTCCCTTTCATTGTCTCCTCCAGGAGAACAACCATATGGGAGTTCGCAATAGAATTCGGGTCATGCTGGAATTACATCCAGCAGTTGGGTGCCAATACTACCTCAAGAACCAAGAGTTGTATACTCAATGCAACAAAGCCTACCTGTGTCGAATATTCCCATTACACCAGCCATTATGACAGTGACGCAAGTACAAGCGTTGCCTGTTGTATGTCAACCTCAAGTTTCTTAGGTCGTAATACAACAACATCCTGTCTCCATGACACAACTGCAATCATCTATTACCGGCTTCCTAACCAGAGTGATCCAGGTTCAAACGGGTACTATTACCCCTCATCTTGGTCAAATAGCCAGTATTGGACAACAGCAAATGGTTTCACAACCATGGCTGGTGCAATATCAACAACCACAATTCCAACAAGCTTACCAAGGATCTGAGCAACAAATCTTTGCAAGTAATGGGCAGTTGTATATTCAAAATGGTCAACATCAATCATTTCATAATGGTTATGCTCATTAACCTTACCAAAGTTTCCAACATCAGATGCATTATGCTGGTATGCAAAGACCCACTGCTCAGGCAATACCATCTTATCCTAGGTATGCTTCACCAAACCTAAATCAACAGTTTTCCTTTGTGGTGACTTTAGAGTTACCGGATCTAAATCGGCTAACAAACGATCCAATTGCTTATACCCCTTGGTGGCTGATGATTCGTCATAAACTTCTGTTAGATATTCCTAAATTTAATGGAAGTTCGGGTGAAGACCCATCGAATCATGTGATGAACTTTCATCTGTGGTGTTCATCTAACACTCTAAATGATGATTTGATTAGGCTTCACCTTTTTTAGTGAACGTTAATTGGTCCAGCAGTAAAATGGTACATTGAATTGCCTAGAGCTTTATTTGATAACTTTAGCACCCTTGCCACAACCTTTTTAACCCATTTTTAGCTACCCATAAGGTACGAAACAGGAACAAAGCTTCTTAAAAATTTCGAACAAATGACAACCACTCACATATCTGATCATATTCATGAGTGGTGGCGTCATCATAGAATGGTAAAAATATATGTTCTTGATCAATTGTTAGCTGAATGGTTTATTAAGTCATTGTTACCTTCTATCACAGAAGATGTGGCAAAGGAGGAGCCGTCACTGAAAAGCAAGTCATTGCTCATGCACAATATCTAGACTTGATCTATACTCAGTCTGGCATGCTCTATGACAAAATCCTTGATGCTCCTAGACTGGAATTTTCCGTTCCTCCTCCTCCTAAAACAAACAAAGAATCTCATGCCGGCAATGGTGTGATAGGTACGACTAGCACAAAAACCGTAAAGGCTACATCGAAGAAAGCTCGCATGTTTTCTAATCAAAATGCAAATGAAGAACTTCTTGCCTCAGAGGTAAATGCCGTGTCGACTGACAAAGGCAAATAACCGAAGCAACTAGGGGCAAGAAGAAAAAGAAAGGGAAAAAGAAGAAGCAGGATAAGTCATCTCCTGAAAAACCTTCTGCAAACCCTTCTGGGCAAAGGAAACCCCCTGTAGGGTGTTAGATATGCGATGAGGATCATTGGATGAGAGATTGTCCACATAAAGCTGAAGTTAAGAAACTCTTTAAGAGTTGAAAAACCTCAACAGTATTAATTGATCCGTTTCCAAAGCCGGGAACCAATCTAGTTGCTAGTGATAATGCTTCCCCATCCCAAGTTCTTATGTTGTCCATTTCAAAACAACAAAAAGATGCTTTGATATCGACTAGGAATGAAGATTACAAGAATCCACAACTATCGAACAACAAGGCTACTGATCAACCTAGTAGTTCAATAACAACTTCAACCGAAGTTGTGCCATCCATCACTCTTGAGCTAACAATAAAGCCACCAAAGGGAGTAGTACACAAATCAACATTTAGTCCTCATGCCAAAGCAGCACAAAATTATAATATAGTAGAGGACCTAGCCCAATCACTATTCGCTATGTTGACACTTGAGGTACTACAAAATTGCCCCTCCCAGAAGTAGGCTCTATTATCAGCAATAGGTAGGATTGACCCAATGGATTCCAATCTTGTGGCCTTAAACCATAAAGGATATGACCCTCAGTTACCAGCTCAACTTGTTTTCCTTATTCAAGTGAAAGCCCTCAATAAAACTGTTCATCGAACAATTATTAATTAGGGGGCATCTACACGTATTATGTCAATGAGTTACTGGAAAACTTTAGGCTCACCACCCTTGTCACGATTGTCAACGACATTAAAAGCATTTGATGGATGAACATACACTCCATACGGGATTTTAAGTAACTTACAAGTCGAACTGGGGGGGAAACAGTAGAAATTGATGCTGAAGTTATCGATGGAAACCTCAATTACAACATCCTACTAGGAAGGCCTTGGATTTATGCTATGGCTATTGTTGTGTGGACATACTTCGGAAAGATTGCATTTCCTTTTCAAGGAGGGATTACAATCATCGACCAACAAACCTTTCTCCCCAACAGTTCAGAAGGTACGAGAAGCATTCCGATGATCCACGGAAGCTCTTAGTCGCTTCAAAATATCGAAGTAGGCCTACAAAAGGACCCTACATTGATGGGTACTTTTTCCCTACCACCTCCAAAAAATCTGGCATAAGTGACCATAGTGGGAACCTACAATATGATATCTTCTAGATTCAAAAGATTCCTGAACATTTTGACAACATGGATCATCACCATTTTAGAAATATTGTAGCAATCAATTTTCTTGGCCTAGAGGGCAAACCCAAATCAACACTCATTGAGTGTTTGGATAGATAGATCTAAGGAATATGGTATCTCTTCAGATCCTTGGTCACATATACATTCCACAGATGAAGGAATCATTCGGTCAATGATGATAGGAGAGGCGCCATGGGAAAATTACCACCATTTTTCCCATCTTCCGAATTACCACAAAGATTATTCCAACAACCTTAATCATCCTTCAGTTTTTGATTTTCTATCAAATACTGTAAATACGGTGGATTATGAGGATAGTTATTTTATTGTGTCAACCTCATTAAAAAATGAAAAAAATAATTCCCATTCCATATCCAAGTCAAGTATTTCAAAGATCTCAAAGGTAAACTTTCATTCCAACCACCGTGTTGAATGCAATGAAGCTTGGGTGGCATGCACCTGAATTTGAGTTATTATGTTGAGGGCATGCAAACTTATAACAAGCATAATTTTTCATTTCAAGCTTGTGTAAACATGAAACGGAATTTGAGCATATGTTGTCGCATGGTTCAAGCTCATTAAAAAATAAACCAAGCCACAAGCAGTGTTACTGCAGGGTTCAAGCTCCTTAAAAAATAAACCCGCCACAAGCAGTTTTACTCAAAGTTCAAGCTCATTAAAAATTAAACCTAAGCAATGTTCATATGTTCTACCAGAGTTTAAGTTCATTAAAAAATGAACCAATCTCCAGTAAATACCCATTGTGAATGCATTATCATCAGCTTTTTGAGCCTTGGTCATGTTCTTACCATCACCTCCACTCTGTTTTAGCCGATCATACTCCTCCATTTGATTGTTTACCCTTTTCAGGAACATCTGCGACGAGTGATTCTGTTAGCCATCCTCGTAACACTACTATGATTGGAAAATTCCAAACCTTACCTGGAATTAGCAGCTACCCAAAAATATCACTCGTTCCTCAAAAACGAGTCTCCTTTAAGCTATTTTCATCTGACTCGTAAAATATGAAAAGTTTGTCAAGCAATTGGCCTCTCTAGCTCGTTAAAGCTATTGGAAGTGCTATCCCTCCTCTATATTTTAATCTTTTTGGACCTGAGGGATTATTACACAAAAAGATCGAGCGCTTGGTTTGTTTGGCTGGTTAAAACTATCGAAAATTCATCCCTTTCGTATTATTTTATACTTTTTCGAAATTAAGGGATTATATCATGAAAAAGGATTACTGGATTTTCCTTTCTGTCCCTTTTTAGATTCTCTAAACTTGAAAAAGGACCGAGTTGTCTTTGTCGTTAAACTTGTTAAAACCAATAGTAACAAACTTGTCCATAGGGACAACAACGAGTTTCACTATCACTAGGATCGTTAAAACATAGTGATGGGTTTGCCTGAAGGGAAAATTATAGAACAAGCATATGTTATCCTCCTCAAGATTGACAAAAATAAAGAGGTGTTGGTCAGCAATGACTGGGGAAAAACTAGGAAGAAAACATGAACAAACTTTATTGGTAGCAAAGTTGCTCTTGAACATGACACTTTCACTCCATCACCATGATTGAGTCAGGTTGGGTTATTCCGTTCATTGGTCATATTACCATTGGTCCACCGTACCATCCATCTTTGGGGTTAATGCTACCAATCCATTTCAATGTCGCTGATATGTTCAAGAGAAGCCAATCAGAGAATTCACCAACCCATGTTGTGTCTCATCCGCTGTAATACATTCACACTCTATTCTTTCATAACCGCCACCCTGAACCTTGTATCAACAGATTGTTTTCACCTCCACAAAGTCATTTTCTCCGTTCTGTGTCATATATGTGGGATTCATTAAGGCCCTCCTATGACGGGTCTCTTCTTGTTGACATCAACTCATTATCCAAGAAGTTGACCTAGGGATAACCCTTTTAGTACCTTGAAGCTTGCATGCCTCAATGGCAAGTTTCTTGCTTCCAGTGACAGGTTTACATCAATGACATTTGACCAAGAGATTTTGCATGGTGTTCGACGCCAAGTCCCATTTTCACAGCACGCAAATTGTACTACAGTACCTTGATGGTCATCATCATTATCGGTAATTCCTCTCACGCCTGTCAACATCTTACATCATTGGCTGGTAATCAGGCGATGTCTTTCCATGTTCGACTCCAGAACATTTTTCACATGGATCGACTTATACTTTGGGCAAAGATTGGATGAGTTTGAAGACCCCAGATCTAGTTCCATCCATCTAGGTTGTGATATATTCAGGAAAATAAAGACATCAAATGTACACCATTGCTGCATAGATAATCTTCTGAATCAAAGGATGGTGGCACTATCAAAATCATCAGTTTGCCACACAGACAGTTGTTTGTCCTATGTACATGAAAATGAATTTATAAATCTGAGCATGGGAATACCCACCTCAGCTAGATCATGAAAATATTAGGAAGATAATTTATTGTATTATATCTTATTATAGGTCACCTTCCAGTTCGAAAAACCTTAGATCCTCATGATAAAGCATTTCACCCGACATCAAGGATCTATGACCTCATGCTTTAGGGGGCAACTATTATAGACATATTTGGGCACTGCAACCTGAATCACATATGTCCATAAAGCAAGGGATTCTGAGTCCCTAAAAGTGTCATTTCATACCCTAAAGGAACAAGGTCAGCTGATGACATCATCTCCCAGAAGTTCTCCACAAAAAACTGCTCAGAACTGGTCAAAACTGGACCATACAGACTACTCAGTGCAGAGGGTACAATGCATCTCACCTGCTCAGTGTAAAAATTGTGATTCATAATGAAAAGCCCTTCTGTAGGCTGCGATGGGCGAGAGTAAACAAATGGAAGAGACAATTTGCAAGGTGGATGATCATGGAATCTTCCAGAAACTTCTCCTGTGACACTTCCCTCTCTGAATTCGCCCAGAGATGAGTAAGAGATTATAAATCTCCAAGTGGAATCAAGAACTATTAGAAAAAAGACACTAATCAAAAATCCCAGAAGCTGACTCACCCCCCTACAATCATCTATATATAGATCCCTCATCCCAGAGATCCAGAGGCAATCTTGTATCTTGTAAGGAAGTGTTGTTGGTTTCCTGGTGGAATATCATAGTATTGGGTGATCTAAGATTTTCATGAGGTGAAGAAGGGCTTTCATGCTGGGAGGATGATGCTAGGTCAAATCAATGGTTGTATTCCTCTCTTATAATCTTTACATCAATAAAGCTATTCGAGTTTTCCTCCACATTCTTGTATGTTTGATAATATATATGCATTTGTGTGGTCAATATATATCTGGTCCTATATTTTTTATGATTGTAGATCTTTGCACTTTGAAGGTATTATGCTGCTTTGACTTTACAGGTACTCTTTGAAGCGGAGTGGTCAAGGAAAGAGCGGCAAATATCTTTCAGACAGCAGAAGGAACAAGCAAGGAACTGAGTGAAAGATTGAGGTTGGTATTCTTTGCTCCTCTCCTATCTACTTCTCGTAAAGGAAAATGAAAGTAACTTTAATCTGTTTATTTCTAAGGATAGCTACCCATCTTAGTGGGACTAGCAGCTCTACATAGACGCTAGATTTCCCGATAACACTTACCTACTTCTTCTAGTCCCAATTCCTACATCTATGTTTCCAATTATTCGTTCTGAGAAATTATTTTTCTGGTACCATTTCTTAGGTTCTTTAAAGGATACTTAAGATGTTTACTGATCAATATTTCCTTGCATATTTGTTGGTTCCTCTAGTTCTTCCTTCCCTTTTTATTCTTTCTTTGGTTCTTCTTTCTATAGTTCTACTGAATCTTGTCTAGTATATGTCTTATAGCCATCATCAAATATCACATTAATTATTTCCACTATTTTGTTTAGCCTTATAAATTAACATTTGTATGCTTTGTTTTATTGGAGTACCCAAAAAATATGACTTCATCCACTTAGGAATCCAACTTTCCGATCTTTGAGTCATGCCTCTTCATGTGGCATTTGCTCCCAAAGACCTTGACGTGATTGACATTGGTTGGCCTTCCTTTCCGTAATTCATAAGGAGTTTTTCCACTGCTACTTCTAAGCATTCCTTTGTTTATAATATGAACTATGACTTCAACTAATTGGATCCAAAAAATATTACTTAATTCTGAGTCACTTAACATGGTCCTAGCCATTTCAATTACAAACATGTTCTTTCATTTCACAACTTCATTTTGTTAATGTCTCCTAGCTGCCGAGAACTATCTTTTTATGCCATGTTCTTCAAAATAGTGTTGAAATTATTTAGATGGAAATTCACCTTCTTTCTCTGATCCTAGGCATTTTATCTTCAGATCAGTTTCATTTTCAACCATTTTTGTGTATATCTTAAAGTTATTAAAGGCTTATGATTTCTTTCTAATGCAACTAATAGTTTCCATTCTAGTGTAATCATCGATAAACAATATGAAATATAACTCACCTTTCATCCCTTTAGTTCTAATACGTCCACATAAGTTGGTGTGCGCTAGCTCTAATGTATTTGAGGTATAATGTTCCTTCGACTTAAATTCAACTCTTGTCTATTTTCCATGCCAAAACATCTTTCATATATCATTTGTTGGCTTTGTGACTTCATTCATTTACTTGAATCCTTCCTTCTTGTTGACCTTGACAAGATTGTCAAAATTAATGTGCTCCATTCTTTTGTGCCATAGAAAAATTTCACATTCCTTTTAGACGCAACATGTTTCCTTTCCAATTTCATCTAGATAATACAAATTATTATGTCCTCGAGATGCTATAACCACTATTTTACCTGTATTTTTCCTTCTTATTTCACACCTTTTGGAATAAAAGGTATTATTTGCCCTTGGTTGCACATTTGACTTATGCTCAAGAAACTGTGATTCGTGTTCTTAATGAGAAAAGCAATTTCTGCCTTGGTACCTTTACCTCCAAGCCTAATTATGCATTTTCCCAAAACTTTGGATGATCCATCATTTCTAAATGACACTATTCCATATTTTTCCTTTCATAAGTCTATGAACCTATCCTTATCTCCTATCATATGCTTTAGCAATTGCTTTCAACTAAGGATTCATGTTTCTTGCATTCTATAGTGAACACAAGGCTACATATCTCATCTTTACTTTTCCATACTTTCAAAATAGCATTGAGTTCTAGCTTTCTTTCTTCCAAAAGAGAACTCATTTGAAAGTCTTGTGTTGTATGCACAAAATTACTACACTTATGACATTCAACTTCATTGTTCAGTATTGCAAAACTATTGTATCTTTGATTTTGATGTTCACGAGGTCTCTTGACATAGTTATTCGTAGGTTCTTTTGTTTCTAACATTGTAATTCACAACTTTGTGCCCAAAATTATTGCAAGAATAAAAAACACCATGGAAAATAGTTTATTACCTGGAGGAAGAGAATCTTCTTGGTGGTACACTTCTCCATGAAACTTCTTATGGCTTTTCATGTAGTTGTTGCTTAGGTATTCTTCTAGTTTTTTAATCCTAAGTTGAAGATTATTCTTAATTCTTGTTTGATTCTTTGACAACTTTGACATAACTTTTATGCTCATCTTTCTTCCCTGTTATGGAACTTGATCTCTTAACAAAGTTTTTATTATATCCTGAACCGATTTTTTCATCACATGACCTATAATTACCTATGATCTCTTCTAGTATTTTTGAGTTGTTCATGAGGTTATATTGAATATTTTTCTTCCAGGTTTCCTTTTAGAGAGAGACTATCAACTTCTTATCTTTCTCTCATCTTGGAGCTTTCTTCCAATTTTTTGTTGAGTGTTTCCTGAATATTATTTTTTTCTTCTAATTGTATTTTCAAATTGATGATGACCTTTTGAGATTACCCAGGTTTTTTCTTAGTTTAGTTATTTCCATTTTCAATTTCTTGACATTTTTCTTTTCTGCCTTCAAATCATCGAGAGAAATTAGCAATTTTCCTTTTAGGTCAACTTTTCCCTTGACATGTTCTTTATTCTTAGGGACATCTTCATTTTTATAAATATGATCTTTTGAGAGTTCTCATGTTGTTCTTTTAGTTTATTTCACTCCCTTTTCAATTTCTTGAAATTTTTCTTTTTTGCCTTCAAATCATCAAGATCACTTAGCAATTTTCCTTTCAGGTCAACTTTTCCCTCCACATTTTTTTCATCCTTAGGGACATCTTCATTTTCATAAGAAATAAATAATACATATTCTAAATCACTCTATGTTATGAAACCAGCTGACAAAAAGATAGAAAAGATAGATCAGTGCCTTAGAATTCAGCCTCTTCAAGGGGGCAACCTCCTTTACATAACACAAATGAATGATTCTTTGATGATCCAAATGAAAAAACCTCCTTTCTATATATAGGAGTCTAAGGAGCCACAATATAACCCAGCTAACCTAAGAATAATAATATAAAGGCACAAAAATAACAATAGAGGGATTCTATGGGGCACAATAATAACAATATGGGGACAAAGGGGCACAACAGTATTAATAAGGGATATAACTACAATAGTAATGGGGTAATCACTAATATTATAGGGACCTAACATGCCCCTCTCCTTCAAAAAAGTGTTGTCCTGAACGCTTGAGTAGTTCTAGATGCTTCTATATAAAATTCTCATCCTCCCATGTGGAATCTTTAGCAGATAAGTTCTTCCACTTGATGAAATACTCTGCAATTGATCAATTTCATAGATGTCGATTTCTTGTTTCTGTGACTTCTTCCGGTTCCAATATAATTTTTCCTTCCTCATTAAGTTCTGACAATATTATTTGAACTGGGAGCTTGTCGCCTATAACCTTGTTTAAACAGGATACATGGATAACTGGGTGCACTCGAGAAGCTGCAGGAAGCTCCAATTTGTATGCCATAGTACCAATCTTTTGCAACACCTTGTATGGACCGTAATACTTTGGTGATAATTTATTATCCTTCTTAGCTTGCTTGAGGGACATTTGCTTATATGGTTGTAGACGTAGGAATACCCAATCACCTACATCAAAACTTCTTTCGCTGCGATGTTGATTTGCCTGTTGTTTCATTATATTTTGTGCCAACACGAGGTTATCCTTTAAGAGTTGGAGGACTTGTTGTTGATGTTCGATGTGATGTTCCACTGCTTGGACCTTAGAATTTTCTCTTAAATACGATGTGATGAATGGTGGTTGATACCCATAAAGTGCCATAAATGGGGTCATTTTTGTTGTTGTATGGAAGGAAGTGTTATACCACCATTCAGCTAGAGGCAACCATTTGACCCATTGTGTGTTTATCAGATACAAAGCAACGAGATATCCTTCCAAACATTTATTTACTATCTCAGTTTGCCCATTAGATTGAGGATGATAATATGAGCTATGAGCTAACTGAGTACCAAGACAAGAAAATAATTCTGTCCAAAAATTTCCAGTGAAAATGGGATCTCTGTCACTTACAATAATCTTTTGATTTCCATGTAGCTTTTGAATTGTTTCCATAAATGTCGTGGAAACTGTACTAGCTTTAAATGGATGTGATAATGCAC